>LUCG01019474.1:0-10611 GCA_001633085.1 Carthamus tinctorius | reverse complement strand
TTTTTAGCACTTCTCATTTGAACCTTTCTCTCTCTCTCTCTCTATATATATATATATATTTATTTATTTATTTATGGAACGGTTAAGTTTTTTAACTGGAAATTATTACTAGGACTTCCAAATGTGGCTGGACTACATCTGATCACCTATATACTTGACTCTCAGAATTTTGTTTTAATCTTCTAATTACAGATTTTTATCTCTATGATCTTTAGAAGAAGATGAAACCAAAACCCTAACTCTCTCATACTACTTTTGGCAAGGACTTAGATAGAAGTGAAATTATATAACCTCATCCCTGTTCTCCGGGGCAATCAGCATTTGGTTTCTGAAAATTTTGTGTAGTATTGTTGGAAGGTGAAAAAAACTTCGTGGAGAGGTTTGAAGGGCATGTTGTGATGACACATTGTACTTTGTTTAACCAAATGGTCATTGGCCCAGTAGCTTCTGGGTTATCGGTACACCACAACCTCTCTGGAGGTCAAGGGTTCAAACCTCACCAAAGGTGAGGAGTGTGTGAGAGTTTTCCCTTATATAAATATCATATACTTCAATTGTACTTTGCGTCAGTAATTTCGGGAATGCTTTTCATGAGGTCTATATTTGGGAAACATGAGAATGGTTTGGACACACGTGGATATCTTAAAAGGCATCAATTGAGGAACAATGTGGGGTCTGATTGTGACGTAAGAGATTGAGAATAGCAAATCTGTGGAAGAAAGAGATGTAATCCCTACACCAGCTATGAGAGCCACACTTCAAACATAATCAAGTACAAATCACTCTATTTTGTTAAGATTCGGTATGGCGTCAGCCGTAAATAAGAATTTCAAAATTCTAGGGCCGAACACCAAATAGAACTAGGAAATAGTTGAATGGAAGGAAATCAACACTTTCTTAATTGTAATTGATAAATTCAACAGCAAGGATAGAAGATAAAACTTGTAGTTATTATCCTGAATATTTTCATATACTGTAATTTCCTACTATCCGCCATTATATGTACTTAGTAAATATTTTCAACCTTATCATCTAAATAATGATACCTGATTTCCAACTATCAATTCTTAGCATTTGTATTTGCTCCCCTTCTTCCCCATAACTTTTCTTTTATTGGGGTAAATTGGCGAATGAGCTATCACCAACTTTATGCACCACTAGGAGCTTTATGAGGTCTTGTGTGTTCTAGGGCACTTCTTGGAACAATAACAATAACAACATTAACTTTTGACTTTCTGGTTACTCAAATAAGCTGCCAAGAAACAAAACTAACATGCTCCGTCCTATGAACTTCCAAGTTTTTAGCTGTATATTTGATGTCTTGTCTTTTCTTTTCATCATTAATCACATTTTAACATTCTTTCTTCTTTAGATTCAGTTGTATGGATTTTGAGTTTGGCAGCCTTACCAAAATTACAAAGATCATCCATATCTTTATTCCAGGAACTTCAAAAGTAAACTGTTTGTGCTTGGACATTAGGTAAGGCATCAAGCATCTTTTGCCACAAACCCTTACAGCTTTTTTTAGAAATCCTTGTTTTCGTTTGAATTAGGCCTCTAAAGGATGAATAAGAGAAGCAGTTAGGTGCTGGTAAGGCTTAGAGTTCTATTTTCAAAATGTGATACAGTTATAACTGTACAATGTAAATTCATGGTTTACCTCTAATGTCCCTTTGGAGGATGAATATAGAACTACAGAAGGGTAATGACTGGGTTGAAGAGCAAAGATGGTGAAAGGATAGAGAGATAAACTTCTATCCTTCCAACGGATCAGCCATGAGAGCCAAGCTCACTATGGTCGTGTATGCTTTCCCTTATAATGCTTATGTTAACTATCTTTTGTTATACCTACTAAATAAATTTCAATGATGCTATCTCTAAATGGTGTTACATAAATTGTTTATTAATTTTTTAAAATTTGTCTTTACTATCATAAGATTAAGGGAACAAACACAATCGTTTGCATTTTAGTGTGCAACTCTGAATGTACAGGCACCTAAGAGTTCACAATAAACTGAGGACTTGGCATCAATGGGATAATGCATGTGAGGAGATCTATTTTTAGCTGATCCATATTTTTTATCTCATTGAAATTTCCTAAGGGTATCATGTTTGAACCGTTTCTAGTAGCAGTGGCAATTTAGACCCAAACTCGTAATAATGAGTCAACTTGAGTGATCTTTTTAGCTACTTGGGTTTGTTTGGCAGGTTAAACGGGTTAAACTTGTACAGTTTAATGGGTGGTATGAGTCATGCGGGTCAAATTTTGTCAATCATCTTCATTCCAGACATCAGTTTATCTTCTTCTTTGCCCAATCCTTTCGCCAATCATCTTCTTTGCTCCAGAACTAAAAACCTAAACAAACTTAGAAAAAATGATTTTTAAACCAAAAAAATTGAGAACTTGTAAGACGATGCAAGAGGAGCTGTTGATTTCTGTATCAAATCTAATAATTGCATTTTTGTTGTGTGCGCAATATTTTTTGCGAATGGAGTATTGATTGTTGTTATGAATCGATAACAGAAAGTGATAATCCCAGTGGATTAGGTAACAAGGAATCAAAACATGAATTGAGAAATAAATCAAGTCATATGTATATTGAGTGAAACTTTCTCCCTCTACAAGATGTACATCTCTCAATGCTCTCTTTCTTTAGAATGATATGAATGAATGTTCTAACTAACTTCAACTAATAACAAACTCTATTTATACCTACAAGATTAACAAGCTAATTATAACAAGACTTTGACATCTTTGGCTTCTAACTTTGACTTTCTTTGATTTCCATATTATCTTCTCGTCTCATGATCTCGGATACAATAATATTGGATGTAACAAAAAGATGTGCGGTTATGCTACCCATTACTAGGATTATTCAGATGTGTGGTTGAATACTGCTGTATATCTTAACCCCATAGTCCCTATACTCCCATACAAATTAATCTTGGTGCATATTTTATTCTGCCACCTATGTTGCGATTTTCACCAGCTCTTTTTCTTTTTGTAGTCTATGTGGTGCCCCTTCGGTGGATTTACTCGACTTGCTGCTTCTTTTGAGTAAGCTCATATACCCTCTTGTTTATCATCTCTTTGACTTGAAAATTACCAGATTTTCAGTAACTTTCATGATCTCAACTGAACTCGAATTTTGAGGTGCAAAATGCATGCTTGGCCAACCAAATTGAATCAGTTACCTCTCTGCATTCAGTTCAGTGTTGAGCTGCAAATATGTCGATTTATGTGAACGTTTGAGTAATTTGTTATTTTAGTACCTATAGAATCTTTTAGCGCCATGTATCATTTGAATGTGATATCTGAACTGAAATTATAAGGAGGCCCATCTTTCCTTAACTTGATGTGTCTATTGACAATCTAGGTTTTTAAAGTAATTGTTAATGGATCATAATTCTGTTTATTTCTTGGATACACCAAATAACATGTTAAAAGGTAATGTTTGTTTTGAGTTAAGAGAAGAGATACCCAGATCAGTATAATTAGCTAAAGGCCTACACCATCAAAATAGGTCCAAATAGCAAGTACATCATGTCAACTTGGGATTGAGGCCCAACCTCACCAAATTTAGTTTCGTAAAGAAAAAGTTTAGAGTAGTTTCTTAATATTCTTCATGTGACATTTTAAGTGAACTAGAACTGTGTCGGTGATCAGCATTCACTTCATGTCTAACTTTGAACTTGACCACTTGCAAACATGTTGTTTGAGGAAGCTATTTTAATTCTACCAATTCTATCCGAGGACAAGCCCCTTGTCAAGTGCAATTGGTGGTCATTTCACTTGTTTTTTGTTTTTATTTGCATGGACCGCATTTGTCATGATTTCTTGTTTTTTTTGTTTCTTTTTATACATATGATATTTCATCTGGTATCCTGCTTTTATTTATAAGAACTTTGTTACACCTCTTTTGGTAGTCTTACTATGATGCACTGCTTCTTCTTTTGGTCTTACCTATATTTCCACTCGTTTTCTTATAAGCGCACAAGACATTCCCCAACCTGTGAGCTTGATGGGGTTGCTTCCCCCACCTCATCTCAAATTCTTCATTTTGCATCATGTGTTTCAATAAATTTTTTGAATGCTAGGGCAGACAATTTTATTTCCATAGGTAAATCTGATCTGACAAAATTGTCTTTTCTAAAGGATGGCTATATGGGTCTTTTAGTATCAGATAGCTTTTTTGTTTCTAATAATGTTTTAAAAGAATTATCTTTTCTCTTCTCGACAACAATGTCATCGTTAAACCACAGTGGTTGTGGCGTAGTGGTTGAGGTCCTGGAGGATGTGGTGGAATATCCCATCTACCCAAGGTTCAATTCAAGGCTTACACAACTATTGTGGGCTTGTGGCTACCGAGTTTATCAGGGCTGATTTGTTGCAGTCACAATTTTCTCGGGATTAGTCTGTGCATAGCTTGGGACACCCTTCCAAGGAAATGTCATTCCTACACATCTGCCCTGTTTCTTCTGAGTTCCGACCTCATGATTTTAGTTCAATGTTACAATTCAGTTTTTAAGCTATGCAAGCTCTTCACAAACAGTTGATCAATGCCAAACTAGATTTGCTAATTAAACAACATTCACTGTGCTTCAAACTGCTCTGTATCATTGACAGTTGGACATGGTGGTGGGTGACAGTTTCAGTGGCAATGTGAACTATGTCATGCGCAACATAGTCCTAACTTCGCTTTGAAGCTTATATTTCAAACAAATCGATATTGAAAATCAGCGAGTTGAAGTTAGTGAAGATGGAAGAATTTTTTTCTTTTTATTATTGACTAATTGCATAGAATGATAACTAATGAAGTAACAACCGGCATTACTAGGAAGTGTAAGATTAGAGAAGATATGATAATAAGCGGCTGTTAAGAAGATACTGAGATTGTTTTAAAACCTTTTTGGCCTTTGCATTATGTGAAAGCCTTTGAGATGGGTCATTTTCATAAGGATCAACGTGCTTTTATCAGGGTCATAGTATCTGTCATCTTCTTCCTGGTCTTTCAAATGGTCATTCTGGGAAAAACATATTTTATAGAAAGTCACGTCTGATGATTCTAAACCCCAATCTTGCTTTATATTGCAGGAAAAGACTTATCTTTTCTGTAGTTATATTAAGGAGAACACGGTTATCATAGAACATGAACACCCCATCTGTTTTATGAAATTTTTGATAAAAAAACTAATGGTTTTAGAGTTTTAGATGGGTTTCTTTAGGATTAGCACTTCATTCTTAATTGTGTATAAGTGTCCTACATGGTCATGGAATGTGAAAGCTTGCTGACTGCGTGTATTTTTCGTTTTCTTTTTTGCAGGGAAGGGGACTTTCCAACAACTGCATGTAAGATTTTTTATTCTTTCTTATATGTTTAACCTCAATTTTACCAAATTTTATTGATGGTAATTCTTTCATTCTTTTCGTCTCTTTTGTAGACCATGATCTTCTTGGACAACATGCGATTTTTACTGAACATGCTGCTGTATCATCTGCAACTCATCTGTGTCCATATATTGCCTATGTTCAACCGGTTCACCCCTCATCATCATCCTCAACTTCCAGTGCGACTGTTGCTGATGGTCCTACTTACAGTAATCAATGGAACAGTCAATCGGCGTCAAGTGAGATGCCAAATTCCTATGCTTTGCCCACCATGGATGTCCGTTATCACACCCTCATTCCAACGTCAGCCAGTCGTGTGGGTGGTGCTGACCAACCCTCTATGCCATCGGTTATGCCTCGGAGGCCAGTAAGGACTAACGCTGATATGCCAAGATCAGGGTCTTATATGCATCCATTCGTTGTTGGCCAGAGGTAAACCACTTAATTCATTGTCTTATAATATTTATTTTTTGCTTTTTAAAGGTTTTATTGTAAACAAATAATGAAAAATTAATGCGAATCCTCAATAAGAAAGAAAAATTTGTAATTTATGTTTGAATAAAATATAAATTACAACTGGTGGTTGAACATGCGTTAATAACTTAAAAAGAAAAAAACTAAGGACCACCTTGACAAACATTCATCTGGACGTTATGCACATGTGCATACACATAAGTTGTTTATAATTTGTTTATTTTCAATCTATATTATAATTTAGATATTTTAGATTCAAAAATAAAGATGCAACCTATTTTTATTTTAATTAAGTATCATGTCATATTATTAGGATGCAACGATTATCCAATATTTA
Source organism: Carthamus tinctorius (assembly GCA_001633085.1). Taxonomy (NCBI): domain Eukaryota; kingdom Viridiplantae; phylum Streptophyta; class Magnoliopsida; order Asterales; family Asteraceae; genus Carthamus; species Carthamus tinctorius. Next base: position 4,411 of record LUCG01019474.1, on the reverse strand, counting down.
TGTGCTATTCTGAGTTGGTTATTAGTCTTTTTGAATTTCAGAGGCAATCAATTTTTTTTACATAATGGAGTTATTACCTGTAGACTTGAAATTTTCAAGTGATTATACAACACTAAGCAATACCTTAAACAAGTTTTTTCTAAGGATTTTAACTAAATGCTAGATTATTTTTATGACTTCTAATTTTGACAGCCTTAGGCATCATATCTCAGTGAAAAAAAGGCTGGACTCTTGAAGATGTTTTCATTTATCTTCGTAATTATTTTCTACTTTTATATAAGAGATGTTTCATTGTTTTGTATGATTTGTGCAGTTCTGGTGCTAGAGCTCCCAGCTCGGTTGGGTCTTCAATGATTCATCCTTATCCTGGGAGTGCTGCACGGGCTCGCGAGCGATCCCAGGCTCTTCAGGCCTACTTTCAGCAACCTAGCAACTTGCCGGGATTACGCACACCAGTTAATGTATCTGGATCACGAAGATCCAACAATCAGGGGCAAATGGGTCAAATGGGTTCGTCTTCAGATCAGAATCAGATCCGTGGTGGCGGCCTCTATTTCCTGCCAACATCAGGAAATAGAAGCTTTCAGGAAGCGGAAAGCTCGATGGCGAATCCATTCCAGCAGCAGCAGCAGCAGCATGGATGGGAAAGAGAGGTGGCACACCCAGGAGCAGGATGGGGATTTCATCATCAATCAGGAGGTGGCGGGTTTCGACAGAGGCATGGTTCAGAGAGAAGTCCGTCTCAAGGGCATTATCATCGGTCGTAAAAAGAGTGAGTTTGTTTGTTGTTTTATTCGGGTTTCCATGAACCAATTATGATGATGAGATGGAAAACTTACCAACCAACCAACTGGTGGAACAAGTGTTTCTAAGAAAAAAATCGATGGATGTAAGTGTAAAACAGCAGTTGGAGGCTTTGCTTTTGAGTTGCAAAGGCTTGAAATGAGTTGCCATTTGTTTGATTTGGCAGCTGCATATGCTATGCTATTGTTGATTGGTTTGTGTGGATTGATTGATGGACTTTGGCTTTCTTTGGGTTGACCTTGAGATATAAAATAACCTTATTATATTGTGTTCAAACCCTCTACTTGGTTAAACCAGTAGTTCTTTAAAACTAGCATGTTTTTTTTATGTACATTGATATTTGATAGATAGGTTTTCCAACAAAATGAGGTAGTTTCTGGTGCAACTTATAATTCATCTTCAATTGGTAACACCATATTGTTATATCAAATTTGTTGATGAGAATGATGCAAATGAACTGTCTTCCAGTGTTGTGGCGGATTGGTTAACACTCGGGGGTATATAGCGTCCTAACTGAGTTCGAGTCTTTCCGTGCACATGCCTGAGGACATTTAAGTGGGGCTAAACATTGCCGGGGATTAGTCGGGCTTTGGCTCGGACATCCTTTCAAAAAAAATGATGTAAATGAACTATGTTTGTCTCGTTTGATGTTTTATTACTAGTAGCACCGAAGTAATGGAAAATATAGAAGTGACAACAAAATTTTGGTATAAAATAAAATGTATAGTTTGGTATTATGGGTGGCAATCGTATCATGTTTGGGTTGGTGGGTCTGAAAGGCTCGACCCGAACATGATCCATGTAACTAATCGTGTTGAAATTTTCACCTTAAACTTGTAAACCCTCAACCCGAATACGGCCCGCATAACTTGTTTAACTATACGGGTTAACAGTTTATAAACTGAAATTGAAAAAGTAAAATTCAAAAGTTAAAATAAAATTTAGATAATTTTTATTTTTGCCCATCTTAGAAAATTAGCAAGTAAATTATATGTACTACTGCATTTCATATTTTCCAATGCATCTGTATCTTGTTTTGAAGGCATCTACAAGTGAATGTTTTTGATGTCCTTCCATATCAAAATTAATATGGTTCCTATTCAAAGCTAAAACCATCCCTTTGTAAGGCATGAAACTTTCACATGATAAGGTAAAAATAATCTAAATAGAACTTTCTACCTTATTTTGTTAACGGAACTGTATAACCAATAAATCAAATAACCCGAAACCGTTTTGGTTTGGTTGAGTTATTCAGTTTTGGAGTTTTTATACTCTAGGGCCTCAGTCACCTAAGTTTCTGGATCCGCCACTGTTCCTAGTCTCCTCCACCACTTTGGGAGTTTGGTGTATTAGGTTGTCCCTGGCACATTGTTTTTTTTTCCCCTGAATCACTCCTAAATCTTGAGTAAACTAGTACTTTGTGTTATTTTAGTGAATACACATAGCTTGTGTGGAAAACTTTCAACAAGATGATTAATTAACAAGCTATCATTTATTGCCATTGTAATAAATATTGCACTATAAACACGTTTTGTTGGTGGTATTTTTCTTTTGAGTGATGATGCTTATGTTTCTTGAAATGTATGCCCATTGATGAATTTAGATGTATTCTAAAGTATATATACATCAAATGTATGGATTAATTTAACAGTTTAAATGGCAATTTAGAGCAAGTTGTCATTTGAAAAACTAAGAAAAAAGTACAAGCTATGCTTTGATTTCATTACCAAATCTTGAAAAGCCTAAGAATTTTTTCCATTAATTGGTTCACTGTTAGTTCTTAGTTATAAATAAACAGTGTATTGGTTAACCAATTTTAGGAAGAAGCAACCAAGACAGTTAATTTGTCGGAGTTGATCAACTTCAAGTCCATTTCAAATTTCTTTTTCCCTACGAACAACAATCTTCCTATTGTAGTTTCAAAGTTTGAATATCAATTCAATTATTGAGCGTCTTTTCTAATTTTATAATTAAACTAGACTATACCTGTGCTCATATGATGCAAAAGGCAGTGTGATAGAGATGGCTTCAAAATACCAGACCTCCAAATATTTTATTTTTGATTTATTAATAAAAAATAATTTAATTAGTCAAAATATTTTTTATATGCAATGCAAAAATTAACTTGAACAACTAAAATTTCAATGGTTATGTTGATTATATTTCATATCTTTTTATATTTAAAATAAATTAGTAGGATTCACTTGAAAAATTCAAATTTCAATATATTTTATATTTTCTTAATATTTAAAATAAATTAGTGAGTTTTATTAAGTAAAAGAATACATGTCAATCATATAAGCATAAATGAACTGAAAGTGTAAAGTGCATCCAGATACACGTTTACGTTTTGGGGGGGGATACTGATTTTGGCTCACCAGAGAACGACACGTGTCCGCCCAGTTACTTATTTATTATATATAGATAACTTCATTTTGATAAAAAGAAAAGAACTTGATAGCAATGTCGGTTGTGTTGTACTGCAAAGCATAAATACTACTGTTGGTACAATATTTATACATATTGGAAATGCTATAACTGTCTAGTTGGTCGGTTTGTAGCTTACGGAAAGAAATCTACTCTACGATGAACGTGGACAAAATGATAACCATATCCTAAAATTTCACCTAATGCTACATTGTACACGGATATATACTAGGGCTGGTAATTCGTGTCAGGTTCAGGTTATCGGGTTCGTGTTATTCGTGTTTCGTGTCAATTTCGTTTTGACCCATTTTTGACCTATTTATTTTCGTGTCAGGTTCGTGTCGTGTCATTTTTCGCCTATCGGGTTCGTGTCGTGTTTCATGCCGACCCATTTACGGGAACGTGTTCAACGTGTATTATTCGGTTTTAAAATTTATAGTTAACCAAACAAAAGACAATAAACCATGAACAAAAAATGTAAAATTTACTTATAATACTTATGAATTCATACAACCCAAGTTAATAATTCCGGTGGTCGAGCAAAATATGTGAGATAGTACGGGAAACAGTAGAGGCGAGAACGAATCGACAAGAACATGAGTTGAGATCGAGAGTTGAGAGAAAAGAGAGATAATACCAGCAACGACGATATTATTCTCATTGAGAAATGAGAATGGAAGTGAAGGGAATGAAAAAGTTAGTAAGTTTTAAGTTTTGAAGTCAGTTGCAACCTTCAAATTCAATACTTTCTTTCATCATGAATTCAAACACCATACCTACATCCCGTCGTAACTGATCGAGGAGTTCGAGTACACCGCAACAAGACCCGAGTCTTGGCTTCCAACAATTTTCTCAACAAGGTTGTATTTCGCAATTTCAAGACTCGAACGTTAGTTTCCAACAATTTCAACAACCACCTTATATTCCTCATCAATTTACAGTTCAAGGTTTGCTCCAATAAGGTTTTAGTTCCGCTTATTACCAACTTCCTCAAACCGCGACTTTCAACACCCGAATCAATCCAAATTCTCAAGAAGATAAGTTTGTTCCCGGAACCTAAGAAACGGAAATAAAATAATCAACCCCAACACAACAATCAAACCCGGTACCACAACCAAACCTGACACCAATGCAAGAGTAGGGCTGACAATCTGAGACACAAACCTCAAACCCGACCTGA
>LUCG01019441.1:1629-15621 GCA_001633085.1 Carthamus tinctorius | reverse complement strand
TTGGGAATTATTGTTCTTCTTTCCGCTGTGCAAATCTGTTTATACCCTATAGTTCCCAACAATCCCTAGACAAAGGGATTTCACGCATTGCATAACTGGCATTGAGTGAATTGTAATTGAAGGGAATGGAATGTTTGTTCTTTCGAGCCTTTTCCTTTTTTTCTATTTCCTTCAATTGTTCAGGATCATCAGACTCTTTCATGAAAACAATTTTGTATCCAAGACTCATGTACCGAAGGTCATACATGGTTGGAGTCTTGGATATGGCACGCTTAAGATGACATGGATTCTTGTATCCAATGCCTTCCTTAGGATTGTAATAATTGAACTCTTTGGGTTGGTTCATATGAATGGTTTGATCAGTCTGACCTCTTTTTAGGAACTTGTCCTCCATGTCTTTTATTTTTGCAAAGATATTTGTTCGTTGTGCAAAAAGTAGTTCATATTTTTGTAAACTTTCCCGACTTAATACTTCAGCTTCATAAAGTTTCTTTTGCAAGTCTGTGATGTTGTTATTTAGACTTGCAACTTTGTCTTCTAGGGTTTTGTTTGCAAGAGTAATTGTGTTTACTTTTTCTTTGGAGTGGGCTAGTTCAATGGAGAATTTCACAACTAAGGCATGCTCACTAGCTAATTTGGATTCTCCTATTGCTGTCAAGCTATTTGCCTTTTTAATCTTCTTTTCATACTCAGCAATTTTAAGAGCAAGATCTTTCACTTGATTTTCAAGTTCAATGTAAGGATCAGGAAGTACTGTAGAAGATGACTCTGAGTGGTCTGAGTCAAGATCATTGTAGTCGCGATCTTCATCTTCTGAATACCTTTCCTCCTCTCCATGATTTGCCATCAAGCACAATTGATCTTCTCTTTCTTCATAACTATCCACATCCCATGCTTCATCTTGTGCCAACATGCATACAAGACCTTTTTCCTCATCATCACTTGACGTTTGCAGCCAAGCCTCATCTTTAGCTAGCAGTGCTAATCCATCGTCTTGCCTTTTGGCCAAGTTCATTTTGTTCTTGTAATAATCATACTTGGAGACATAATTGGTGCAGTTTCTTGCAAAATGACCAGGCTTCCCACACTTGAAGCAAGTCTGACCACCATCCGCTTTCTTCACTTCCTTGCCCTTATCTTCTGGTTTAGCTTGTTCCTCAGGCTTCTGGTAGTCAGTTCTACCGCCTAGTTCAAGTCTCTTTGGCTCTTGATGTCGATCAAACCTTCCAGGTTCATCATATCTCTTATCCTTGACATTATACCTCCTTTCTTANTTCATACCTCCTAGTCTCAATCTCAGTTGGTTTCTCATACCTTCGTACATCACCTCTTGGTTCATATCTATCCCGAGCTTCATACCGTTTGCCACTGGAGTACCTATGGTTGTTGGAAGACAAAGGTATCCTTGAAGTTCTTTTGGCCATTGCTCTGGTGATCAACGCAAATGCTTTCTTCATATCACTCATCTCCTCATCTGATTCGCTTCCTCTTTCACCAATGTCAGAAGGAACATCATAGTCTTCATCATATCTTGATGATCTCCCAGATGAGTATTGTCTTTTGTCAACGACCAAGGCAAGTGGATCAGCATATTTTTCTGCTTTCTTCTCAGTACCAAGTATTTCAAGCACTTCATCTTGGTTGTGGTTAAGTAACTCAAACAGTTCATGAATGTCTATACCTTCCAGGTTGCGATTCTGTTGAATGTTTTGAGGCATATCTTCTCCACTCAGATCGCAGAGAGTTGATGAATTGGATGTTGATTTCCAAATGAGATTTCTTGAGCTTGTTCTTCCTCAGCTCATTTATCATTGTGCAGAACCTATGGTAGGTGTCTTCAAGTAACTTCCCCTCACGCCCTTTGAAGGTGGCAAACATTATTAAGAGGTTGGATCTCTTCATCTGAATACCCTTCTCCGTACCATGCATCAGACTACAGATTTCATCCCACATCCCCTTCCCCATGTCGTTGCAGTCGATGTTTGCATAGATCTCATTTGGTAGACTCTGCATGAGATATGACTTTGAGAGTCTGTCTCCCTTCATGCGGTTAGCTTCTTCGGGTGTAAGGTTGGTCTCATCTTTCTCAATCACACCACCTATAATAGGTGGATTACCATCGGGGACATCCGAGATAGTTGTGTAGTACTTGACTGGGCCATGTTGAAGAGACTCAAGTATGTATTTGCCAAGGGGTTGTTTCTCATTGAAGTCTAAAAATCTTGACTTCCATTGGGAGAAGTCACCTCTGAAGAGGACAGGAGGTCGGGTATTGGACCCGATTGCCAAAGCGTCACGAGTGTTCATGTTGATTGTGGATCTTAAACCACTAAGTATAATCCGATTGCTGCAGGAAGATTTTCTTGTATTGCAGGAAGAGTTTCTTGTATAGCAGGAAGAGTACGGATCAAGAGCAGTGGTAGGCTCTGATACCAAATGTAGGTTCCAAATCAACAAGTATGAACACTAGATATAGTGATGTATGAACAATATAGAGATAGTCTTCAAGGATTCAATGCTCATATATCACTCAAAATGTTAACGAAGTGGAAACTACGAATGAACTAGTAGGCACCTATTTATACAACTACAAAAAGGCTTAAAAGGCTTTAAAATGGATGAGCCCTAAACAATGGCCTAATCCACAATTTACATAAATGGAACAAGGTTTGACAAAATTACAAATTGGTACAACTAACAAATCTAACATGATATTTTCTTGAACCGCAATGCATTAAAACGGGGGACTAGCGAGAAGCTAGACCAAAAGTAGGGAAGGCATAAAGACTTCGGGTTACAACACAAAATCCAATCAGCTAGCAGAATTACGACCATAATACTTATTACACACCCAACTAAAAAAAGCGAGCGAATATCATTAGCGATCGAGGAGAAATTAACCTTTGCATCCTTGATTTTAGTTTGTTAATTTATATATTTTTTAACATCTAAAACAATTAGAACATGAATATAGTTTTATACTATAATTAGAAAAGGGACATTACACAAATATTAATCTTTATAAAAAGTGACACTAGATTAAAAATAAATATTAATACAGATCACTCGTAATCTCGATTACCAAATATGTTCAACCAACTCAGAGTGAAATTGATAACGAACATCATTTGAGCGCACATATCATAATTTCATTGAAGATATATTATTGGAACTCATGGATGAAACTTTGAAGTATGTATGTTAAGATATCTACTTCTTCATCGATCCAATTGATCGGCATGTCAAATTCAATCATATTATGCATATATGCATAATATCTCTTAGGTTTGGCTAACTAGTTAATAAACTAGCCGTTAGCTAATAAGGCAGCTTTTGACTAATAAATAAATTATGTTTGACAAAACTAATTTATGAGTATGTAAAATGATCAAAAAATACATCTTGAATAAATAATCAATTGCAAATATTTTATAATATAATTAAGACAAGTCTTTAATAACCTAATTAAAATAAATTTCTATTAATATAATATGTTAATTAATAAAAATAAGATATTAAAAAACTTAAACTTTATAATANTATATATATATATATATATATATATACATTTAGTTGCCATTAGTTTATATTTTCTATCAATTTATATCTTCTGTAAATTTATATGTTCTATAGATTCATTAAAATAAAACAAAATAATTTAAAATAATAAAAGTTAGAAAAAAATGTATATAAGAACTCAGAGTTTTTTTTAAGTTTTCTCTAGGTTTTGTTTAGACTACATTTTTGGTAATCTAAAAATTAAGTTATGGTCGTATGAGATTAAGATTGGTCACAGGATGTAGCGCCTGAATTTGAATCTGGGGTAGATGGAATATGAACTCGAGTTCTTATTCAAGCACATTAGTTTTAATAAGACATGTGCCTATACAAGAATCTTTGTTCACGTGTCGTACTCTGGTGAACAGGAGTATTTTCCTGCCTAAACATGAATGTAAAGGTCCGAAACTTAAAACAACCATATCTCATTCACAAAAAGATATTCAACGATTTAAAACCCAAAATCTCATCACATATAAAAGCCCCAAACCGGCTAACGAGTAATCCAAACACAAGTTCAAGTGTAACACCCAACACAAAAGTAGTAATCTTTATGTTTGCTGTGGAATCATACTAATACAGCCGAGAATTATTGGAAAAATGATAGATACTAGGAGATAAAGTCTTCTAGCTACTCCCGCGTTTTTCCTTTGCCCATAGAACTCCCCTCAATAGCATACATTCCTGAAAAGGATTTTTAGGTTTGAAATATGAGGGTTAGACCGATGGTCTAGTGAATTCCCCAAGAAAAACATTAGTATAAAACATTTAAACTTGCAAACAATTGGTAACCAAGAAGGTATGAGTTCATGACATCCATTTCCATAATTAGAGAATTGATCGTTCATGGTAGGAATCCCCATCGCGTTCCCTTAGCGATGATCAATAACCCACTCCAAAAGGAGCACCTCTAGACCATAAACATATTCATTGCTTAGACATTCACATTGTCCTTCCCACGAGGTCAAATAACCCCAAGGTACTCTACCATGACGACATACTCATAAACCATCACTTAGAATAACATTTCATTTCACAAATAAGTTGTAATTCAATCAAATAGCACTTGTGTAAGCATTTCATGAGTAAAGGTAATTTTCAAACATGTCAACTACATCACATAAAAGGTTTTGAGAGTAGGGAACTCTCCTGATGCTCGACGACTTAATAAACTCTCAAAACCGTCGAATTAATCCAAACCAAAACCTGAATTGAACGCACATTAAAAAATGTTAAAACCCCTCTAAAAACCCTTAATATTTCCCTAATAATGTCCTTAGATAAACCCCTAAGTTAGGCCTCGAATCAGGCGCGAAACGGAGGAAATACGAAAAATGTCAAATGTTGAAACAGTGGAAACGGCGGGTTGCCACGCGGGCAAACCCCCGCCTAACCCGCGGAATAACCAAAGCAGTACGCTGGCGGGTACTCATGCGGCCTAACCCGTGCGCCAACCCGCGCACGCGTCTGTTCTCTCCCCTGCGCGACTTTGCTTCAGATTTTTCCCATTTCCATGATTTCCAAGGTTCTACTCCCTATTTCGGTTTATTTAAGCTACAAATCAAACCCAATCATCCCAATACATAATCAATATCATTCATATATTAAATCCCCAAGGATTATTGGATCACATTTTCCTTAAATCTATATAAAAACTACATAAAACAAACAAATAGGGTTTTTACCCAAAGCCTACACTTGATTTCAATAACACCAAGCTATTTGAGGAATTTCACCAACAAATTGGTTAGGAGATGAGATGAATCCAACTCCCACTCTTTAATTTTTACTAGAAATCTAAATCCCTCCATTAAAGACAAAGGTTCAACTCCTTCCATTGAAGAAGATGACCACAAACAAGGCACTAAGATTCTAAGACTAGAAGACCTAAAAAAAACAGCCTCCCCTAAAACTAAGCAGGGATAGGGGAAGTAAGCCAAGTATCCCAGTTAACTGGCAACGTGATTTTCCTATTACTAATCCAGAGTTTCGATAGATTTTGAATGTCGGGAAAAACATCCTTTGATTTCTTATTGGAAACCTTCTCTCATTCAGCAAAAAGAATAGAATTCCTCCACTTCCATATTTGCCAGATAGCCACCGCACAAACAGCAAGAAAAACATTTCCCCGTCGTCGATTGTTACCCATCCGTCAAACCAGATTTTTAAGCCTGGCGTGAAACGACAGCCGCGGGCATTTGAGACCCCACCAAGCACAAATTTTCTTCCATATGTTGTTCGTCGCGGGGCACGAAAAAAACAATGATCTAGAGATTCTACACTATTGTCGCAAAAAATACAATTCAACTAGGGGATGGGGATACCTCTTTTGGACAGGTTGATGCGGGTCGGAAGGATGTCTCTTAAAAGCGTCAGAAGAAAATGTTTACTTTAATTGGGATGCAAGTACTCTAAAAAGTGCACAAGTCGCTGTTTCCCGTGCTCCGATGTGGGCCATATTCATTCAACAAATTTACCAATTGATTGACAAAGAAGATACCATTTTTGTCCCATGCCCAAACCCATTTATCCGGCCCCGTAATGCTGAAATGCATGCTTGAGAGCCGCATCTCTAAATCTTCCAAAGCTCCGATCGATCTGCCTCTGATTGGAGATCGCCAGTCCCTATCCAAATCCCTTTCCATGAGTCATTATTCAAAACCCAACGGTCTTTAAGGTGACAAGACATCCTTTTTGTGCATTTAAGGTGACAAGACAGTTAAGGAAATCTTCTAGAGTAAGCTTCTGATCAGCGGCTAAAGGTCGATGGTCCTTGAGACATCAACGGTCGCTGAAGCTTTTTCCTTTCAGATCGCCAGGCATGAGTAATCAGACAGCTATCACTGAATTCCTTCTTCAGATCACGAGTAGAGATGCACAAAAGCCGGGTCGGAACCGAACCGGGTCGAGTCCAGAACCGAACCGGTTTTTTAGCCCAAAACGAGAACTATGTCTGGTGAGAACCGGGTCGGGTAAGAACCGGTTCCAAACCCAAAAAACCCTACCCAGTGGAACCGGTTCCGGGTAAGAACCGAACCGCGTCTACAAAACCAGTTCCAAAACCGGTTCTAAAAAACCCTGTTTTTTTTCTTTTATACCATATAATTAATTTATTATATAAAATACATTTATAAATAATTAAACTTATAAATATAAATATTGTACGAATATAATAGAGATTAAATGTATAGCATAAAATTAAATAAATACATATAATTATAAATACATATAAATTCAAATAAAAACTTTAATTATAAATTCAAATATTTTGATTACAACAACGAAATTAAAAGAAAACACTATAATGGAGCTTCGACATGGCCATCACCCCGTCTAGTCACTCGTTATTGTTGTCGTGTCGTTGTCGTCGTCGTCTTCTTCGTCTTCGTTTGGAGATGATTTCCCAAATCGACTTCTTCGTTGTGTATAGTTGTTTCCACATCGGCGTTAATTGCATCTTCTAACATGGTCAAATGTTGCACCCGAGCCACTCCATCCAAACAATCCTTCAAACAAATGCACATTTCCACCGACTCGGGACTTAGTCGTGATCTTCGTTGCAATATAACCTTGCCACTAACAGAAAAAGCAGATTCCAAAGCTACCGTAGAAGCTTGGACGGTTAGTAAATCACGGGTCATGGCGGCTAGAATCGAAAATTGTGGTTCCTTTTCTTTCCACAAAGCCAAAACATCCAAGTTTTCCCACTCTTCAAAAGTCATATACGATATAAAATTGCTTAATGTGTAAAGTCCAAACTCGCTAGTAGGGGCGTTAGATCGTGCTCGTTTGGTTTGATTTTCTATTAGTGTGTTAAAAAATGATATGTTACTTGATGATGATGATGATGCCGCATGCCTCATTTGATCAATTATTGGGTTACTACTACTTGACTCGTATTTAGGGCCCAAATAACGTTTTCCAACCGACTTACAATATTTTCTATAAATACCTTGGCGTTTGGTGTTGTGACAAAAAATCGATTTTATCCTTTCTTTAAACTCTACTCTAATTGGGTCAATAACCTTCAAACCGTCTTGCACGGCTAAATTTATTATGTGTGCAACGCAACGAGTATGAAAAAATTTACCGTTTAAAATTGGATTAAGTAGTAATTTTAATCTTGGAATCGCGCTTGTATTATTCGATGCATTATCAAATGACATAGCAAAAATTTTATTTGTTAATTGATAACGCTCGATAACCTTTTTTAAAAGAGTAAATAAATTATTGCCGGTATGCGAGCCACCGAATAATTCAAACTCGATTGTTCTTTTCATCATTTGCCAATTTTCTTGATTCATCCAATGTGCCGTAACGGCTAAATAAGAATATCTGGTACCATGAGGGGAAGTCTAAACGTCACATGTAAGCGACTCACTGTAACGGTGTTCTTGGAATCCCAATACCATTTTTTCTCGAGCCATATGCCACATTTTTAAAGCATCTCTTCTAAGGGTGGTACGACTTACTTGAGTATAATTGGGTTGCATGTATGATTGAATTATCGCCGTGAAATCTTGATCGTCAAAGTGATCGAAGGGCAAAGCTTTTCTAATCACCATCTTTGTAAATTGTTCTCGTAGTGCGTCGTTGTTATAAATAAAAACACCACCTTGTGGGGTAATATTTGCTTGACTCGAATCCGGAACCGAATGAAAAATAGGGCATGCTTTTCTAATATGCTTAGCCAACGATGTGTTTGAGTCGGCTCCAAAAAACCTTCTACAATGCTTAGAACGTGCCTTTTTCCTTTGATTTGTCATTAGACGCAAATCAAAATGATCCCAAACCTCCTTGTTTCGCTTGGTTTCAAGAATCTGCGAGACTTCAAGGTTTTCCCCCATGGAAGATTGACCCGTAGTTGCACCGCTAGGATTAGCCATGAAAGAATTCGACGTGGAATCTTAGAAAAAATGGAATAGAGAAAGTTGGAGAGAGTTGGATTTCGGTGTGGAATCGAGAGAATTTGAGAATTGAGATTGAGAGAATAATTGGTGTGGAATGAAACTAACACATCCTAAACTATTTATATATGTTTATAGGGGTAAATGGTAAAATTTGGGGCAAAATATTGAAAAAAAGGGTAATATTACCATTTGAAAATGGTCAAAAAGTAAAAAAAAAAAAAAAGCGGTAACTTTTTTGAAAGAAAATCGGGTCTATGAATCGGGTCCGGAACCGGGTCCGAGAACCGGGTCCAGAACCGGGTCCTAAGAACCGGTCTCAGAATCGGTCCGGCTAGAAATCTAAGAACCGGTCCCCAGAACCGGGTCTAGTGAGACCCAAACCGGGTATGCCAGAACCGGTTTTCTGGAGAACCGATTTTGGGTTTTTTTGACCGGGTTCGGGAGAACCGTTTTTTTGTGCATCTCTAATCACGAGCGACTCTGACTCTATCATCAGCTACGTCTTCGACATCGCTGATGGATCTTGTAGCTTGAATTCTTTGTCTTCTGGGATGATACTTCATTTCTTGATATCGCACATCAGGGATATTGAATAGACTCACTGATTCCCTGACGTCGATATGTACCTGTTAAAGTGAGCTTGAGATTAAAACACTTATCAAAGAACATTTTCAATGATAATTCCTCAAACTTGAGTATAAATAAAATATATACACTAAGTAGTTATCAGGGTCATCACTATTTAATCAGTTTTAGGAGAGCTGGATCAACAAAGCTTTCTCGAAATCCACTTTGAAAAGAAACATCTTTTTTTTCTCTTTTTAGCAAAGTGAACGATTTTGTTGGCCACTAGAAACCCATCTAAAATTTGCCGACCTGGAATAAACGCAGTTTGGTTCCCGGATATCAGCTTCTCCATAACTTTAACCAAACGATTCGCCAGAAGTTTTGCTAATATTTTATAGGAGCACCCCCTATAAACTAATCGGGCGAAAATCCGCGATTTCCAAAGGATCCGTCTTTTAGGGATCAACAAAATAAAAGAGGCATTACAACCTCTGCCAATTACACCTGTGCGTTCAAAATTCCTGACAGAACGAACAAAAGACTAGACAGCGTCCTTTATTTCATCAACAGCAAAAGGACTTTCCAAGGCGGAAGCTTCATCCGGTGAGAGCTTCTTAAAGATAGAGCAATGGAAAGCCGGTCTAACCGGGAAGGGTTTACGAAACCTTTCTGCAAAATGATCAAAGATGGCGGCCTGAATTGTCGAAGGATCAAAAGTCCATAATCCATTACAAACTAGCCCCTTGATTGAGTTCCTCCTTCGTTTATGGTTCACCAAGGCGTGATAAAAGGCGATGTTCTCATCCCTTCCACCGCGCACTTAACCCGAGCCTTTTGCATTAGATTAAGTCTCTCTACGTGATCGAGATGCAGGGATTCAAAAATCAGATTGGCTCTTTTGACTCTATCATCTTCAGAAATGATGCTAAAGCTTCCGCAATATCAACCCTTCGTTTGGACTTCTTTTCTTTTTCCAACCTTGCCCAGCATTTTAAATCCTTTTTTAAGAACTTTGAGTTTCTCCTTTAGAATGAAATCATCGGTGCCGGAAAAGTGATTGTTGCTCCATGAGGAAGTAACAACGGACTGGAAACCCTCATCGTTAAGCCAAGAGTCAAAAATGCTAATGGGCTTGGGCCCTGAGTATAGCTCGTCTACCTTTAATAAAATGGGACAATGGTCGGAAATGGATCTATGAAGAACCTGAATGCAAGGACTATTCCAATAGGAGAAAAAATTTGATGTTACAAGTACCCGATCCAATTTACTCATCTTGAGGCCGTCTTTACTGAACCTTGTATACCGTCTCCCTCAAAACTGAATATGGTGCAAACCTGAAGAGAAAATGAAATTAACATATATTAAAATTTATTTTTTTAATTTTTATAACTTATATCATTATAATCGTCTCATCAATACCTATAAAATGAGTTAATACTGAATATTTTTAATTTAATTAGTTGTGTGTTTGAAAACTCTATAATGGAGCCAATATTTTTCATTTTTTTGACCAACTAATCTTGAAATTTATATATCTGATATGTGACTTAGAAACTTATAAAACCATAAATAGAATCGAGTGATAGATTATAAAACTAACACAAAACAAGATTATTAAAGTGTTCAATAGCTTAAAATGTTTTACGCCTTATCGTGGATACACATATCTAATTTAATTATATACAAAACAAAGATACAATAAGACTTTTATCTATTTCGTAGATTAAATGTATGCTCTGGATATGGTTTGCTTATTTTCTATTTTATTGCCCAAAAGAAAAAGAAAATCATAAATTCAAATACAACAAAGGCCTTAGTATGGGCTTCGTTAGGCCTGTAAACGAACCAAACGTTCATGAACCGTTCGTGATTTTGTTCAGCGGGAAGTTTGTTTATGTTCGTTCGTTTAATAAATGAACGAACACGAACAACGTCCTCGTTCGTTCAATTATGTTCGTGAACTGTTCGTTCGTTTACGTTCGTGAACTGTTCGTTCGTTTACGATCGTGAACTGTTCGTTTATGTTCGTTCATTTATATTAGTATATATATAAATCTATAAGTTTTATATTATTTATTAAGTAATTTAATTATTTAACTATGTTTTAAATAAAGTTAAAACAAAATACTACACAGCCTCTCTCCTCTCGGCTAAAAACTTCTGGATGTTAATCAAGAATATGTAAGATTTTTTGTTTGTTCACGTTCGTTTGTTAATGTCCGTTCGTTTATGTTAGTNGAACACAAACGAACACGAACATCCTCATGTGCTAAATGAACGAACACGAACAAGATTTTTCGTTCGGTTTAAGCGTTCGTGTTCGTGTTCGTGTTCGTTTAAACTTAAACAAACGAACATGAACAGGCCTCGTTTGTGTTCGTTCGGTTCGTTTACAGGCCTAGGCTTCGTTAACTCTATTATGTGTCCTTCAAGTGAGGGACATTTTGATCTTTTTACCCATCTTCTTCTCCACCTTCTTCTTCAACCACCTTCCACCATCACCACCGCCACCATTCATCGCCTCCAACCACCGTCAAACATATTCTATATGTGAAAAACAAAATAAACATCATAAAAGGTCATTTGAAGATGAACATAAACAAGAAAAAAGAAAATAAGAAAGATACCTAAGTCGACTCATATAAAGAAACCTAAAAAATCTAAATCTAAGTCCAACTAAAAACAAAAAAATTCCATGAACATAAACACAATCAATAATCAACTCCCAATTGATATAATTTGATTCATACAAACCCATAAACCAAAATATCAATCTGAAAAAAAAAACCCGTGAAAAGGCCCTAAATCAACCCCCCTCCCCCCAATTTATATATGAATCTAGGTTTTTACAAACCAACCCTGAGTTTAGGTTGAATCTTCGTCTTCGTCTTCAAAAACTAGTTTGAATCAGATTAGAGGGTTTCTTCGAAAGCAAAGGCTTCATCACCTTATCTTTCCTCTTATAGGTGCTTTAGATCTTGAAAGGTGTTTACAAAAGGGAGGGTTTTTTTAGATATTAGGGGCCTTAATGGTGGACAAGCATTAGGGAAGTAGTGGCCAGCGTTTAAGGTTGGTCTCGGTGATCGCTAACCATTTTTGTAAAAAGGTGCATGTTGGTTATGGGTTTCGTGGTGGTGTTAATCTAGTGTGACAACCAAAGTTGTTGCAGTGGTGTTAATATATTGTAGAGTCTCAATAAGCATTTTTGAACCTCAAAAAATACTCCCAAACACCCTTTAAATCCTCGACGAAGAAGAAGAATTTTTAGGCGTTTGGGGGACGATTTAACCAAGAAGGTGGGTTTTTTGTAATATTTATTTTTAAATTATATAATATAAAATGTTAATACATTTTCTTTTTTAAAACTAAAAAAAAACTAAATTGCCTCTTACTAAGGGCACATAATAGGGTCAACAGAGCCCAGACTAACAGTCTTAGCAGAAGGGACTAATAGGCTATTTACCAAAATTTTCATTAAGTCCTGTATGGATAAATTTATTTTTCTGGATAAATATATCTGTTTGGATAAATAGGTGTTCTTGTTTACCTTTTTACCTGAATCAACTATCTAAACGATGTAAATGACCGATTTACCCCTCAATATTAATCACTACTTGGTTAATTATTGTTTTTATTTTTAATCCAACTTCTAAAACAAACAAATAATTATTTATCAAAATAGAATTCGTATATAAAGAAAATATCATCCAAAGTCAACATGTAATGACCCAGAGTCTGGTTTGGTTAGTGGGGTTAAATCTAGGTTAATGTACCAAGAATGAAGGGGTTTTTGGATTTAAGGGTTAATATTATAAATTTTAAAAAGTTTGGTTATAATTGGATTACATCTTTTGGGCTGGGCTTGGCCCTTAAGCCTATGGTATTTAAAGTAATTAAGCCTAGGGTTTTTGCCATTTTGGGTATAATCAGTGCGTATGTGTGTGTGTGCTTGGAGAAGAGAACTGCATCTCATCATCATCATCTTCTAAGGTAAACTTCGATCTTATAGGAATTTGTTGCTAGAATTGATTAGGGATTAGCTTATCTTTAATCTAGATTGTTTAATTTTAAGTTGGGGACTTTAATGGCTGCCTTGGATTGGTTTTTGGATCTCAGAACTCGATCTCCTCGAGTTCCTGAGTTTCCCGAATCGAGATTGGTTCAGCCTGTCGGATTCCCGAATCGGGATATACCCCCTTGTTGTTTTCCCGATTTCTTTTCCCGAATCGGGAATTTCTTCTTGTTGTTTTCCCGATTTCTTTCCCGTATCGGGAATTATGCCTGAAGGGTTTCCCGAATCGGGAATTGTACCGAGTGAGTTTCCCGAATCGGGAATTGCTCCGTATATAATTCCAGCTAGGCTAGGAGAGCAGCTACTTTCTTTCTTTTTCGTATCGGGAATAATCCCCGAATTTGGTGATTGTCAGTTTCCCGAACCGGGAACTGATCTCGTAGTGGATTATCATTATTTTTGGTATCGGGAAATTTTCTTCTTTGTTTCAATGACTTCCCGTATCGGGATTTTGTCTAGTGTGTATTCCCGAATCGGGAAATGAGCCTGCAGAGTTTCCCGTATCGGGAATTGATCTGGACTGATTTCCCATATCGGGAATTGATCCAGAGTAAATTCCCGAATCGGGAAATGACCCTGGGTGTTTTCCCCGTATCGTTTTCTTAAATGTAAGTTATCCAGTTGGCAGCTTTAGGTCCCTGAAGTTATAGTATCAAGTTTAGGCAATTTTAGTCCCTGTAGTTAGGTTTGGTGAACTTATGCAATTTAGGATAAGAGTGGGAGATGAGCATTAACACTTTAAGGAATTGGTACAGATCCGTTAGGGGGACAGAATTGGTGGATTTAGTAGTGAAAAGTCAGGTAGACTCAGGTGAGTTCCCCTACCCGATTTAAATGTTTTCTTTAAAACTGAGAATGTTTTACAAACTGATATGTAACTCTTGT
>LUCG01019437.1:0-11074 GCA_001633085.1 Carthamus tinctorius | reverse complement strand
AATGTGAACCACTTTTTGGTTGTGAACGTGAGGACAGCCGAGAGCACGACACGTGGCGACTTTTGAGTGTGGTCCCCCCTTTAATTCAATGCCCTCCCATGAATCGTGCCTAGTCATTCTGCAAATTTGAACTCAGCAGAAAACAATGGGTAGACATGATATAGTAGTTGCGTTCTTGTATCTTATTTTGGAATAAATATTCAAATAGGGATTAACCTTATAAAGCAAATAGTGCCTTCAAGCGATACAATAAGATATGTAATATAATAGGTGGAATAACAATTCAATGGTGTGTGCATGGCTTAATGATGCGCAATGAGACAATATAATTGGGTAAAACATGTAATCCAGGTAGAAACTAATGTGTGATTTTTTGGAAGGGTATCCTGCCTAGACTAACCCCGGCAAATTAAAGCCCTAAGACATCAGCTCCTCATAACTCAGTGGCTACAATTGTTATGGACACCTAAAACACTACCTGGACAGATGGGATATTCCACCACATACTCCAGAGCCTTAACACCACAACCCTCGTGGTTTAGTAGAAATTAATGCTCATAGAGACTTAACATGTAGGTAAGATGGTAGGAAAGACAAGCAAGAAAGTCTGGTCTTATTAGATCCTACTATAACCCGGACACTCTAGTCTTGTGCCTCCAATAAGGTTGTGTGTGGCAAACTAGCTGATATGCCAGCTGTTGACTGATAAGCTAGCTTATGAACAAATTATGCTCGGCAAAAACTAGCTTATGAGTATGTAAAATGATCAAAAAGGGTATCTTGGTATAATATAATTAATATTAGGGTTTACTTTACGAAAGTGTATCCAACTTGTCACAAAAAGTTATTGTATGCAATGCACTCANAGTTTAAGAAATGGTCATTGTATGTATCCAACTTTATCAAAACATATCATTTAATGTATCCAACTTGTCATAAAAGTGTATCCAATTTATCACGAAATACATTAAATGGTAGGTTTTGATAGTTTTGATACACCAAATGGTAAAAATGGAAATACAGTACATACAATAACTTTTCGTGACAGGTTGAATACACTTTTGTGAAGTAAACCCTTAATATTAATAAGGGTATATGTGGAAAAAGCTACAAAAAGCTCTCAAAATGCTACTCCAAGTAGCATTTCAATAAGCTAGCTTATGGACTATGGTCCATCCAAACACGTAAGTAGTAACTAGCTTATAAGCTAGCTTATGGACTATGGTCCATCCAAACACGTACTAGTAACTAGCTTATAAGCTAGTTTATTTTTGCCAAACACAGCCTAAATCTTATCAGAGGTCTATGTTCTCAGAAATCCCTAAAGTTGTCATGTTCATCCCCAAATACGTAAACTCATTTACGTTTATCCTTTCTTAGAGCTAATATGCTTGGATTTCTGCTCTTATCATGCAATTTAATTATATGCTTAGGTTTCTTACGGGTCAGTGATCAAATTGATGCATGAAAAGACAAAATTTAGGCTGCACTCGCACTCGGTGCCATATGGATCAGGCAGTGGGCAGCAATCCGTTACCTGTTTTCCCAGAGTCGATGATGCTAATAGCTATTGGGTATGCTCGTTTTCAATTTCGATATGCTCAAACTGTTTGGTTTTTCATTCTATATATAGTATACTAATGGTATTGTGTTTGAATTGAAATCTTACAAGCCAGATTGTTAGGCCACTGCCTGAGACATCTGCAAGACAGGGGGACAGTATAGAAACGAGAACCGTTATTCGATTGCAGCACATGAGAACCAGGAAATGGCTCCATAGCCACTTGCATGCTTCACCAATTTCAGGCAATCTAGAGGTGCTTATTTTTCCTTTAAGAGCATGTAGGCAGTTGCCATGATACAATCTTTGCTCATTTTGTGCATATAATCTTTGCTTCTTTTTGGGCATTTTGTGGGTATCATTTCATTTATATGATAAAATAAGAAATGAAAACATTATAGTTGATCATAGAGAGTAGAGAAAAAAATGGTACAAATGTAACTAATTAAGGTTTTGTGTAGGTGAGTTGTTTTGGGAATGATGGTAATTCAGATACTGGAGATCATTGGAGGTGAGAATGACTAATTGTTTATCATTTTGATTTGTGTTTTTCTTTTTTATATTTATTTTACTTTATATCGATTCGTTAGGCTTGAAATCGAGGGAAGTGGGAAAACATGGAGACAAGATCAAAAAATTAGGCTCCATCATGTTGAGACGGGCGGATATCTACATAGCCATGACAAGAAATACAACGGTGTGGCCGGTGGTCAACAAGAGGTGAGAACATTCGCCCTATAAAGTGATCATACTTTCTTAAGCTAACATCGATTCAAGATCAGTTAATCAATCGGTCCTTTATCCATCTCTAATTAAAATGCTTATTTCATTAATCACATAATAGAATAATAATTCATTAAATTCGAAAAACGGGTTATCTTATATATGTTTATTAAAAACAAGAGATAGAGTAAAATGGGTTACTTGTTAAATTTTCTAGGTTTGTGGTGTGAAGGAGAAACGTGGTACTAATATTTGGTTAGCAGCTGAAGGCATCTTTTTCAGGACTACCGAAAAGAAATGATCAAATTGTTTATCTATCTTCAAAGATGTATGTCTTTGGCTCAAATGAGTTCATATTTGCATTGTGGTTGACAAAAAACTTGGCACAAATTCTTGATTCTATAAGTGAGGTGAAGCTTTTGAGCAAACTAATTATATTATAACGTATAAGACATGTCTCAAATTTTGAGGCTTTTTCGAAACAAGTATTTTATGATTCTTTGTGTAAATTTTATTGCAGCATTAGATCATGTAAGAATAAGAGTTTTAGTCAGAATGGTGAAAAATGTACTAGTTTTTAGAGTTGATGTTTTTTCTATTATCAAATGATTTTCCTTACCCAAATCATAAAGATACATCTGTTTAAATATAACTACAATACGGGCCTAGGGCCTAGACTATATGGGCTACCTATACACAATACAGATTATACAGAATATATGTACACTAACATCCGCAGTTTTATCGGGAGGAGATTTCCGAACGCTCAAACTGGATCGGAAGTCATGAAAAAGCGAGGTGGATAGTCCCTTGGTAAAGATGTCGGCGTATTGGTAGCACGAAGGAACATGTAGTACTCTGACTTGGCCCATGGCCACTTTGTCCCTGACAAAGTGGATGTCGATCTCAATGTGTTTGGTGTGTTGGTGTTGCACCGGGTTAGATGACATATAAGTGGCACTTACATTGTCACAATAAACGATCGTGGCTGCGTGTATCGGAGAATGAAGCTCTCTGAGTAGGTTGCGGATCCAGCTAGTCTCAGCAACTGCGTTGGCAACCCCGCTATATTCAGCTTCTGTACTGGAGCAGGAGACAACCCCTTGCCGTTTGGAAGACCAAGATATTAGGTTGTCACTAAGAAAAACACATTAGCCAGATGTCGAGCGTCGAGATGTCGGGCATCCCCCAGTCGGCATCTGAGTAGGCAGTAAGGGCCAAGGAGGAGGAGACGTGGAGCTGGAGGCCATGATCAAGGGTGTCGCGAATGTACCGTAGGATACGTTTTAGACATGGAAATGTGGCTCGTGAGGGTCATGCATGTAGTGGCATATCTGCTGGACGGCAAAGGCCATGTCGGGTCGGGTGAAGGTAAGATACTGTAGCGCACCAGCGAGACTGCGGTAGAGTGTGGGATCAGAAACCGTAGGTCCAGAAGCATCAAGCTTGTGGATCGGTTCTGCCAGGGTGCGACAGGGGGTTGCAGGTGGTCATGTTGGCCCGCTCAAGTAGCTCAGCAGCGTATTGTTGCTGGGAGAGGAATAGACCAGCAGGCAATTAGATAACAGAGATTCCTACAAAATAGTTAAGTGCCCCAAGATCAATAGTGGCAAACTCCTGACTGAGCTATGTGATGATCTGGCGGAGGAGATCCGTGGTGGAGGCGGTGAGAATGATGTCATCCACATAAAGCAGGAGATATGATGTATCACTCGCAATGTGGTAAATGAACAGAGAGGGGTCCGTACGACTCTGTTGAAATCTGAGGCGAATGGCATACTGAGCGAAATGCTGATACCAAACTCGTGGTGCCTGCTTGAGGCCATAGAGAGATCTCTGAAAATGACATACATAGTCGGGGTGTTGAGAGTCTCGAAATCCAGGGGGTTGATGCATGTAGACTGTCTCCTGTAGATGGCCGTGAAGAAAGGCATTCTTCACATCAAGCTGGTGAATAGGCCACTGTTGGGAAATGGCAAGACTGCGAACAATACGTATAGTGGCCGGTTTGATGACCGAACTGAAAGTCTCCTCACAATCAATACCGTGTTGCTGGCTTTTACCATTGGCCACTAATCAGGCCTTGTATCGTGCAAGAGTACCATCCACATGAAACTTGTGGCGGAAGAGCCACATAGAACGAACCACATTGACCCCGGGAGGTCGTGGTACAAGTACCAACATGCCATTCTAGATAAGAGCACGATATTCCTCATTCATAGCATGTTGACAGTTTGGGTCCCGTAATGCCTGTATATGTGACCGAGGGTTGGGGGAGGTCGTGGTCGTGGTCGTGTGAAGATTTAGGCATTGAATTGGTTTGGTGATGCCGCTTTTGGCTCGGGTAGTCATAGGGTGAGTAGGATGGACAGAAGGTTTGGGTGGATGAGGGGTAGGTACGTGTGAGTCTGGGGAATTTGGTGGTGAGGACGGGGAAGGGGAGGTATGATCCGTGGTCGATACAGCAATCAAAGACCCATTACCAACTAAGACGGAACAAGAATCACGTTTATCTGAAATGGAATCGAGGATACATGTGTGAGCGTGAACATGA
Source organism: Carthamus tinctorius (assembly GCA_001633085.1). NCBI lineage: Eukaryota > Viridiplantae > Streptophyta > Magnoliopsida > Asterales > Asteraceae > Carthamus > Carthamus tinctorius. Next base: position 6,236 of record LUCG01019437.1, on the reverse strand, counting down.
TCAGTAGCACCGGTATCCATATGCCAACCCGATGTGCTAGAATTGCCCAAGTTCATTATGTTGAACATTTATGGTGCAGTGGGCTGATCTCCACTAAACCAAGCCCAAGGGGGAGTGAGACCGGCTGTTTGGGGTTGTCCAGAAACCATAGGCTGGGCTGCTGTTAAATGGGTCTGAGTGGGTGTATGATGGGTCGTAGGCGCTGGTCCAAGAAGGCCAGGCCAGACCCATTTTGCGGTTGTGACTACCGATAGAGTTGGTGTGGGGACTGTTGTGACGTCGCAATAGGTAGATACACCCATCCATATCCCGGCCTTTGACCGAGTGGCAAAGACGGTGGCCGTTGGCTGTCATATTGAGGCGGGCGGTGACGCTGGGGTGGTGGTCCATGTCGATCTTGGCGGCGTTGAGGACCGCGATTAGGTCTACTGGTTTTGGTATGTAAGACAGTCGGAGAAGAAGCATGATCAACATGATTCGAAGGGAGATGAGGCCGAGTCATGTTTAATCGTTGTTCTTCCATTAGCAGCATAGAACGGGTTTTGAGAAAAGATGGGAGAGGTGATTGATAGTGGATGATACTGGCCACAGATTCAAACTTCTGTGATAGCCCATTTATCGTGTAGATTACGAGATGTTTGTCGGGTATGGCAGATTCGGGATCTAGATTGGCAAGGAGATCAGCGAGACTCTTTATTTTTGTGCAATAAGATGTTACAGGAAGATCACCCATGTTGATATTACGAAGCTTGTTGTCGATTTGCAAAGCCTTTGAATCCTTGTTAACCCGGAAAAGGGTTTCGAGGTTTAGCCAAACATGGCGAGCGGATGCATCTTTCTGGAGTAGTTGTTGAAGAAGATTTTGAGATAAGGTACACATCTTGACGACGAAGTCGATTTTGTGCCATTCGGGACCTGTCGGTTTTGGCTTAAGGTCATCATAGGTATCGTCCACATGATTGAGAACATCAAACGCGTTACTATGAGTGGAGAATAGTTCTCTCCATGCATCATAATTAAGTTTGTCAAGATCAAGAAGAAGCGGGATGTGAGACTTGATAGTCATTATACCGAATACTTTGTTGGTCATCGGAGGAGTAACAGAGTCGCCGGCCATTGATTGAAGGATGGTGGCGTTACGGTGGAGATACAGTGAAGATTGGGAAGGCAGAGGGATAATCAGGAAGGTGGAGAGAAATTAAGGAGGAGATATGGAATGAATTAGAGAGAGGGAAGGGTTTTAGGGATTTAGCTTTGATACCATATTATCAAATGATTTTCTTTACCCAAATGATAAAGATACATCTGTTTAAATATAACTACAATACGAGCCTAGGGCCTAGACTATATGGGCTATCTATACACAATAAAGATTATACATAATATATGTACACTAACATTTTCTTCTATTGACAGAGCTTAAAAGACACTGACCTTCAACTAACTTCAATTAACGGTTGATAAAAAAAATATAAACCTTTTTCATCTATCTACATCCTTACATGCATTTTGTGAAAACTCCATGGACCTATTGGGTAGAGTCCATACCATTGTGTTTCAGAAAATCTATGACACCTCATGGGAGTGGTAACTAGAGGTGCACATCATCGGTTTTTAAACCGATCTGGATTGGATAAAAATCGATTTGTTTTTTTTTTTCGTGTTTATCAAAATTCGGTTTTTATAAAATCCGGTTCGGATTTAATCTGGTTTTGAGGGGTTAAAAGGATATCCAATCAAAACGGTTAAGGATTGAAAAAAACCGGTTTGGGAAAAATCCGGTTTTTTAAGAAAATTATTAAGTTTTGCAAGTCATAATAATTATCTTATAATGGGTTATCAAATTATGAAGTTTTTACAAGGACCAAATTATTTTTTACGTTTTATTTTAAGGGTTTAAACACATGTGACCGAATTTTTTNCCCCCCAAAAAAAAATCCGATCCGAAAAACCGGTTATAAAAAATCCATTCGGGTTTTAAAAAAATCCGGTTTCGAATAATTTTTGCATAATCAGATAGTCGGATTATTTGTGCATCTCTAACGATAATCGCTCCATATGATGAAAACATATAGCCCACATCAATATGATATTTAAAATTTTGTCTTGCACTTCCATTATTCCGAGAGTTTCATTTATATTTTTTATTTTAAATACGTAAATACTTTCAAAAAACAGTTTAATAAAATAAATTAATTAATTACCAACTTCTATCTACATAAATCAATTACCATCCTTTTTTTACCTATAACAAAAATTACCTACATCACTCTAAAATTACCGGTTCTAATTTTCAACATTTTCAACTATTTCAATCTTTTCCAACCACTTTACACCTATACTCAAAATCCTTCTCAAACATATTAAATGTTAGTCGTTTTTTATTTACGCAAAACAATTGTTATTCTATGTTTATACACCAAAGAACATTTTTCAATCCCACACAATCAAATCCATATATGCCTACATGTCCACCACAAACTCCCCACAAATGACGTTTTTGAAATTCCATCATTTTCTTCAATACCTGTATCCTTAAGGTTTAATTCAACAACTTCAACAATACCTTTAAATGAATGCTAAAATATGTGATCATTCAGTACATCGTCAACTTCAAGCAAATTCGGTCGAACTCAAACAAACGGTTTACGGAAGATTAATGAAATTTTTATTGAAGTTGATTTTTAGTTGTTGTAATTTTTAATTTAATTATTGTCTTTTAGTTATAACAAGTAAATTTAGCTAATGTAATTTTATACCATTGTAGTTTTTATAATCTAAACCATGGAACCGTCTATAATTGGAAGTGAGGTTTATGAAATATGCAAGAAGGAGAAAAATGATTGTAGACGCTCTTATATTCACTTTTGATCACATTTACGAACTTTTGTATGACTTTAATAATTTATAAATGTATGAATTTATTAAAGTTTCAAAAGTATAAAAGTAAGTAAATAATGGTAATTGAAATCAAATGAACTTGGATCAAAGTTGCATTCTTGTGTTTTCATAAAAAATTCATTCTCATGGGAACAAAAACTTTTACCGTAAATGCTTTAAGTATGAGTTATCATTTGATAATGGAACACGTACAATAAGTTGGTAATGGATCCTTTTTGAAAGCTAAATGTGGTAGGGGAAGTTCTTTACTAGTTGATATTGGTGATGTTATTTGATAATTTCAACTCACATATCCTATCGTTTTGATTGTTGACATGAGCCAACAATAGGGCTAAAAAGCATTAACAATACAATTAAAAGTTTGTAAAGTTACCTTTAGGGCCCACAATATCGAAATTGTCTATGCTAATGATAAATGTTGATGCATTTGAAATTACTGCAGGACGAAGAATAATCCTAGGAAACTTGGTGCCATTGTTTTGTAAGGAAAATAATTAACACCTTGAATCAATGTGAATTCTTGCTCAAGATTATCATTCCACACCTCCCGAATTTGAGTATCTCACTTTTCAACAAACATTCACAGTTTTCAATGTAATTAATGAATTAAAGATTTATTGCAAAAACAAAACATAGCACCGGTCCTTGAGATTTTTAGAGAAAATCTTGGAAAGTTGGAATCGACCAAAGATCTGGAAAATTCAAGCAACATTAACCTCATATAGTTCAACCATAAAAAGAATGACATAACAAACAAACTCGTATGAAGAGATAGAAATCGAATGCTCTTTTTGAATTAGGACTAAATAAATAAGACGACAATTAGGGATGAGCAATAATAGGTCAGAATAGTGAAACTTAGGGCAATTGAATGATAGAACCACATAAGAAGAGGCCTATTCATATGTTTTAAATTTTAAGGGGCTTGTTTTTAGAACTATTACAACCATCTTACCATACATGCGCAAGTCGTATTAAAACCCAAAGATCAATTTGAAACTAGTTAAGCAAGGAGTGAACTTGTCTGGTCCAATCAAAAATCCCTTATACCCTGAATTTTCTTGTAAGGTACTCAGTCAAGGCTCTTAACTGGTCCTTTTTTCTACTGGTCCTCATATGAAAAATCGAGATTTGATGCCCTGGATCGGACCAAACCTAGATTTAATCATTGCGTAACCGGTTTTGGATCAACCTTGGGTTTTTTATCCGACTTGCACATTTCAAATGAAGGCACGATAGTTAAAATGGTTCCAAAACGAGTTCATTAAATAAAAAAGATATAAACACAAGTCACGGGATTAAGGTTCTGGGTTACGTTTATTTTGAGAATGGCCACAAAATTTCTCCAAACCCATATCAATTTACTTGCTCGATCCGTCTGCCCCTTCCCTTAAAATTTCCGATTTTCAGTTTGTAATTGTGTTGTCTTTTCTCCTTCACTCTTTATGCCCGTAAGGAAGGTCAACAAAGAAATGGTTGCTCTTACTGGCATTTAATAACTATAAGATTCTCCATTTGGTCCTCTTTTGGACTGATCCTTACATGAAAAATCATTGATCGAGCATTTTCAATCATTGCTTAATCGGTTTCGAGTTGATCTTGGATTTTAATTCGGCTTGTTTGTCTTGAGTAGGATGACAATTTTATGTTTATCTTTTAAATGTCCACAAAATTTATGCAAATCCATATCAATTTACAAGAGGTACTCACTTGATCTCTTTTCCCACTCCAAAGTTCCACAATCTACCAAAAGTGTCCTTGGTTCAGTAGTGAGCTCTTGGTAGAGATGTAGAGCCTAGCCTCCAAAGGTCAATAATTGCAAAGGCTTCCTTTACAAACTACAAAGAGTCATTGTACATTTTGTTTTTGTAATAGACGTTGAAAAGACTCGAAAATTATATTCAGAAGACTGTGTTTGTTAAAAAGTCACATTCGCAAAGTGTTAGACAATAATCTTGAGCATGGATTTGCATCCATTGGAGGTGTTGATTTTTCTTACATGGCAACAGCCTCGACTTTCCTAGGATTGTTCTTTATTTGGTCGATAATTCCAAGAACAACAACGATTATCGTTACCATACAAGAAAAGATAGCATCAACATTGTGAGGTCTATAAAGACATTTACAAACAATTAAGGGTATCAATAACTTCTTTAACATTTTGCTGACATGACAATAATCATATGATGTATCTAAGCTTTTGAGCAAGATTATGCAAGAGAAGGTATCTTTGCAAAACACAGGATCCCTTACACATGGGGTTGGCTGATGAGTTTGAACAACAATACAGTTTTAAAAATCTCAAGTTGGTTCTAAAATTTAGAGCAAAATCCAATCTAACATAACCTAACCTGTTTGGGTTAGGTTTGGTCAGGTTATGACATAATAAAAGCAAGAAATTGGCCAAGGTGGCCATTTGGAAATTGATTATTGGCTTTCTAACCAAACTCTTTCTCACTTTGCAACCTATGGCCATGAGATCTAGTTAAATTACCTAATTAAATTTTTGAGTAAATTACATTCCCGGTCCCTGTGGTTTGCTGAAATTTTGGATATAGTCCCTAATTCGGGTTTATTACATTGAGCGTCCCTATGGTATACAAAAGTGCACGCTTTGAGTCCCTCTATCTAACGGAATCAAAAAGATTCCGTTTACCTTGTTAGACCAAGGGGTATTTTGATCCTTTTAGTATTTTCTTTTCTTTTCTATTTTCTTTCTACATTATGTCATGTCATCATCCCTTTTTCTTTTTTTTCCTTAATTTCTCTTTCTCTCTCTTTCTTCTTCCCTACACCCATGAAAAACCATCTGCAGAAAATAAATCTTCCCTTCCCCATGAAAAATCCACTTAAGAAGGCAACCCTCCTCCTTGATTACAAGATCTCGGTCAAGTCCATTTAACAATGAGATTCTATATGAAGTGAACTGGAACTAATTTTTGATAAATCAAGTGGCACCAAGTGGTAGAAAACATTCAGCTCCGAAAGGAGAAAAAGAACATCTTCAAATTCTTAATCTCACCGGCAAAGTCGTCGGCATGGTTACCGGGGCTGTTTCGTTAAGAAAAGGTCGATGATTCCACGGCTTCTCTCTTATATGTGTTTGTAGAATTTGGAGGTTAAGAAGATAATGGTTTGATTTTGGTTTCGTAATCTTTCCGATAATGGTTTCTCCGATGATATTCTAAGCGGGTTTGATTTTGGTTTTCTTAATACTTGAATCTCTTGACTGGTGCTGTATTCCAATGTTTGTAGAGAAAATTCCGGTCAACGCCACCCGCAGCCGTAGATCCCTCCTTCAACAACTTCACCGTTGAAATCCCACAAACACGGTC
>LUCG01019430.1:0-12411 GCA_001633085.1 Carthamus tinctorius | reverse complement strand
TCATCTCATTATATTATCCACAACTACTCTCTCCCCATTGTTCTTTCACATCCATATATTGTCTTCTCGAAACCCATCAAGATTTCAAACTGTACATTATTATAACAAATTGAGATTTATAAAAAAAAATGTAGAGATGGACTCAAAAATTGCAGATCCATGCGTAATTGCAATCTAAAACTGAAAATTGAAGAGGTAGTGACACTTCAATAAAAGTTGTAAGGAATGGCTAGGAGACCAATTTAAGAATGTGAAATTGCAATACGAGTCATTTCCCTTTATCTAACTGTTGTTCTTTTGATCCTAGTACATGCTCATTAATTTGATAACAATCAAAAATATAAATTAATATCTATAGTTATAAAAGTATAAATATATAACTGGTAAAACGTTTTATTTAAATGACAAAATCATTTACCTACTTTTTTCCTGGAAACACACCAACGACCTTTCATTGAGAAATGATCCCAAGAAAAAAAAAACTAAAGAACCTTTTACCAAACGCTTAATGGATATGCACTTACAAGGTGTCACTTACCTTATTAGCAAGCACAATGGATATGCACTTACAAGGTGTCACTTACCTTATTAGCAAGCACATCAAGAACTAAGAATCTCCCCTAGTAAAAGGCATAGCAAGGAGCATGATTCCATGAATCTTAAACGAGGTAAAATACTCTTTACCTAGTAAATGTTTACCAAGTAAAAGACACTTTCCCAATAATCTATTTGGATGGCCAAAAATGCTACCCAATAAGACAAATAAGGGTAATGACTCCTACAACAAGCACCAACCTTAACATTGTGTTCTCAAAACTCATTTTACAAAGGAAATGAAGGAGAGGGAAAGGGGGAAAAAGCCAAAAAAAAACCGTGTTCTCAAAACCTTTTTAAGAGAGAAAAGGGGAAAAATCATAATGTTAAAGTTTCTTTCCAAAACTTTCCTCCCAAAAGTAAGAGAAAAGGGAAAGAAAATAAATTAATAAGAACTGTTGTAATTATTAAAATGACAATACTGTCGAACCTATCATATTAAGGGGGTGTTTGTGATTACTTATTAAAACTTCTTATTTGCTTATAACAGAGTCAACCAACAAATAAGAAATTTTGGACGTTTAGATAGAAGACTTATAATGGAGCAAACGAGCAAGGAGTTTTTCAAGAAGTCAAAATGATTTTAACTTTTTCAACCAACAATAAGCATAAGTTGTTTTAAATAAGCAAATCCCAAACACCCCCTAAATATAAATATTTAAAAAATATATTTGTAAAAATGACATTTCCTTTCCTTACTCTCCTGTTTAAGAATGCAAATAAAAAAATCTTTCTTTTCTTTTCCTTCCCTTTCGAGAACACAAATGAAAAAATTATTTTCCTCTCCTTTCTTTTCTCCGTTTTCGAGAGTAAAACGTAACAGTATTTGATAAACGACCTCGAAATTTGCACCTTTGATGCAGGTGTGATTTAAAACCTAGATGAATACCCATACAAAATACACAATAAGATGTGAACCAAAATGGGCAATTTATAACAATGGGTTGGTAAACAGAAAGATCCAAAGTGAGGGCAAAACTTGTTGGTCAAAAAGTAAGCAAGCAGAGCTTCTTATGTCTAAAGGAACTGAAAGAAAGAAGTTGTTGAGGTGGCCACTGGCAAAAACTTTGGTCTACTCTAAGTACATGTACAACACAGGCCATCCTCATTGCCACTAGTATATCATCTATGTGAACTAGTAATCATGTATAATGCCCACACAAATGCACTTTAAAGGCATTCTTTTTCCTACCTTTAAATCATTTTCATTGGGCCACTATAACTTTTATCAAATTCTCCTGTAAAACAGAACATAGGCTGCAGATGTCTTGATTTGGTCCTCACTAATGGGGAAGACCTGGCTGTCATTGAACTCATACCATTGCTGCCCACACTGCATCAACAATATTAACACAAATAAATATAAATAAATACCCTTGAAAGTTGAAACATGATGAGTGGTATTGTGAAACTGGTAGATATGAAAATGTCATATGTTGTTATTATTTACTTGTAAGTTTTACTACCATTTGCTCTATGAAAATGCACCATTCTAGGAGTTCGAATTTATTATAAAGACAAACTTGGACACCAAAAAAGAGACTGAATCATAACATTAAGCACTAAAACAATTATGTGGTTTTCTTTCTTTCATGCATAATCGCAAAAAGAAATATATAACTATCATGTCAAGGCAATTCAATAGAAAAAGGGGGGAAAACGAGCAGAAATGCAACTTACTTGAACAAAAGCGGTGTAGTGACCACCACCTAATCCACCATAGTGATTACTTACAGCATACAGCTCGTACCGGAAAGAAGACTGCCCCTCCTTGTGTACGGTGTAATTTGAAAGGTCAAAGTCAATGATAGGAAAGTCCACAAAAGTTTCCAACTTGTCCTTGAGAAACTGGTTGTATGAAAATCTCTTCAAATGAATAATCAGAATTTCTGGCAATCTCCAGAGATCCAACTTTTTGCTAGCTTGGCGATGCTTCAGGCACTTAGGGCAGTACCTGAAATTTTGAACATATTTTCATTTTAGTAGGATTGTAATTTAGAATCCACAAGAAAGATAAAAATACACTGTGGTTCTTATTCAAAATAAGATGACGTAGACTACGATAACATTCATGCCACTCCTTTATAATGGACAAAATCACTCATAACCAACGTGCCACTGAGATGGATACATATGAAGGACCTATAATTGTTCAATAACTTGAATGAAGATCCTTAAGTGGAGCTTTCAAGAGTCGTTCTCTTCATCAAATTTACAAGTAATTCCTAATTTTATTTAATGCAAACAGCATCTGTAGCTGGCATAACCAATGTTGACAGTGATCTATCCAAGTGTGGTGGTAGTAGCTGTGAATCTATCACAGAATAAAAAAGATAACTGTAGGAGGTAGAAACTTGATATCAGAACAGTGCTCAAGAGATGCTTGCAAACAAGCATAGACCATGGAGGTAGGACTTACTTAAGGTCTCTCTCTCTCTNATGTATGTATGTATGTATGTATGTATGTATGTATGTATGTATGTATTAATCCTAGCCATCCAAATTTTATCTTGACGGTCAAGATTAATCATGGAAGTTTCCTAAAATCATGGGCAGTTAATAAGATTAATCATGGAGCATATCTTGATCATACATCTTGAAATTGAACGGCTGAGATATGGTTCACAAGTCCACACATGAAAAAATGGTTCACAATTGATTATCCCTCTATGTATATATGTGTATATAATGCTTTTGAAATAAGCTAGGGTTTACCTATACATCTTTTTCAAAGAAATAAACCACATTATAAGTATTAAAAATCCGAGAGCCCTACCAGAAAGCAAATGACTAGAGAAATCTCACACACAATATCCTCTTTGTATATTGTTTTCCAGTTTACACAAGAGAGAGGTGACAAAATGAAATAGAAATCCATTTATTTCCCAATTTGCACTTAACAAGCTGCATCAAACAACAAGAATATTAAGATCCTATTCTTTTAGTTATCAAGTTTTTTCAGTTGGTTAGTATAATGTCAAGAGAATAAAAATGAACATGTATTCTGCAGTTAATTAATGTGAAGAGAACTAAAAGTAAGACATTGAAATGAAGAATGGGAGAATGAAGGGAAAATATCCACAAAAGGCATCCAAAAGTTCAGTAATATGAAACTAGCATGACGTACCACATGTCTTCAGGTCCTAACGGCTCTTCCTTCAAAAATGCTTCAAGACATTTATACAGAGAGACAGACTCTGGAGGCTTCTTTGTAAGTAATGGAAGCCCACCTGTCTCTGGTAAATGGCTTAAAATGGAAGTATCATACCGCTTCAGCATTTCCTCTGGCCAAGAAACAAGCACAGTAATTTTACGAGATTCTGGGATTAACAATGGCTCATCCATCAGCATCTTGGATCCTTCTGAAAAATGTTCTTGCTGTACAAAATAGAACTGGAAGTCATCATCCACAAAAGACTTGTCGTTTACTTCACTATTTGGATCACCATTGAATGCATTTTCATCAACTCCTTCGACCATTTCTATATCTTCATTGGCAGTGTTTACAGGATCATCGAAAACATCTGAAGAAAATTCATCCGGCATCAGGAGTGGATGGAGTAATTTGAGAAATTTCTTCTGTATCTCGGAACCATCACTACAATCAGGAATCCTTGCTACTAGAGGAATGCCAAACTCTCTCAAAGCTGGAGATCCTTGACCGTAAGGACTGAAGCCGAATAAATCATAGTAATTAGATGATATAGCCAAATGGCAAAAGATAAACAAACAAGCAATCAACACAACAAACATCATCAGATATTGGCATAGAGTAAGAAAAGGATATAAAGTATTAACCCAGAACTGTGGTCAAACTCTCTTTACAGCATGCACCATAATAATAAGAAGTGGTTGTTTGCAGTTCTATATTATCCAAGTGTTCTGAAGTGAAAGTACTTTACAGCATGCAGCCTTCAAGTGACTAATTCCACGCATCAAATCAATTGATGGCTCTATTTGTTTGATACTCTATAGAGAGGTACATACATGACAGAACCTTCTAGACAAAGAACATTGGACTAGAAAAAGAAAAAATCAAAACAATGATATGTGTCCATTTTCCTTAGAGCACCAGGAATATTTAGAGATAAAAAAAACTTCATTGATACAGGAAAGAAATAAACACTTACTCTTCAAAACGCCGATGCGTAAATACAACCAAGGGAAGAACGTCCTCGTCCTTAAGTAGCCTATAAGCAACAAGACGGTCATCATCCCTAACCAGCTCTATGCAGTCAGCAGGCTTATCCAAAATTCGAAGAACACGGTTGTTGTATATCTGCAAAACAAACCACAAGTTCAGAGCTCAAAATTTATGCATGGCTAAGGCATGAAAGAATGAAAGTTCAGTTGAGATATTTATATTTATCACATGCCAAGGTTTGCTTATGGACTTGAGAACACCTAGGCCTTTAGTAAGTGTAAAGACCGTCAATTACATTAAAGTAATTCCCATTCTCTTCAGCTAATCCCCATTTTCTCTTCAAATAATTCCCATTCCAAGACAAGAAACTGTCACCAAGTTCGTCCATCGAAAAGGCAGCAAATGAAGACAACATCTCCTACACGCCTACATGCATATTTCAAGCAAGTGCAACCCTAGATTACCAAAAAAATATGTATGGATATGCATGCAGTTTTGAAAAAAAAAAGCATCGGTTGAGCGGTTGGTAGAGCAAGATCACATAGATATTCGGCTTGGTGTCTCACTGTTATTCAAATGAGATTACAATCACATTCCTTGGTCCTTAGTCAACATCTTGAATATTACTTCATTCAATATTAGGGAACCCCAAAGCTTAAAAGAAGCTTTCGTGGTACATACCTCGGCCACCAGCAAAGTTTCATCCTCCCGCAAAGAACATGCAGTGCTCAAAGCCTGAATGAGATCCTTAAACTTTCCATACTTTGGGACAGTCACAGTAACTGGAATTGGCAAAGTAGTCCCATCAGTGCTCAAGACCGTCAATGTCATAGTCCTCATTGTTGTCGATGGCAAGGGCAAAGACAGATATATGAACGGATCAAATGTAACAGAATGCTTCTTGCAAAGAGGACATATCAAAGTTGACCGATACTGCCCCTGTAACAAGTGGGGAATGCAAATCAATGGAAAGTAACATTCATGGCTTCTTTCAAACAGAAGTGAGGTAATACGATGTTGTCATTTTTCAAACTACAAACAAAAAGCACATGATTGTTATCTATGATGAGATGACATATGATTTAAAAACAGATGTTGCTTGACAAAGATAACGAAACTATTAGTGAAATCACCTGGCACATGCCAACTATTATGGAGTCATTTCTAGCTAGATGGTTCCGCCAGTGTTCATCTGCTACTTCTTTGTCTGAAACTCCATCCGTGTCTTTTATCTCATTATAAGGCTTGATTTTGACACGATTGAGATCTTCATGGAGTCCATCCAGTAGAAAAGCAAGAAATTCCTATATTCAAAGTACAAGGTTGGGAATGAAGTCAGTAGGATAAAACATATAAAATATCATCAGACCTGAAATTTAGCAATAGAAATCATATTAATAAATATAAAATACAGCATATTGTAGTTATAAAACTTGAGGCACCAACTTGAGAATCATGCTGATTGTAGCCACTAAATTGAGGAGCAAAACCAGCTAGCCTTGACTTGAATGCTCTTGGAGCCACTGAGGTAGCCCCTGGTGTCCATAGCTGCCTTAGCAAGTCTCCAAATGCTAGTGCAAGCTTCCCCTGGTCAACATGTGCAGAAAGGTAATTCATAAGCTGATATATAAATGTCATATGCCTTGTTAAAGAAAGAAAATAGTAAACAGGCTTCACTGTTCAAAAACTAGTAACCTATAAATTGAAAATTACATACATTCATGCCCAGCGGATTTTCAAAGTTTAGATCTCTTCTGAAGTCCCCAAGGAAATAATTGACAAGCTGTGGAGTATGCACTAAGCACTGGATAGCACTGTTCATAAAACATGTGTTGCCAAGATTGTACAATCCAGTCAAACCCAAGTTATAAGCTTCACTCAAGCTACTAGTAAGTGGTGGATGGCCAAGTCTGACCAATGAGTTGACATTATCAGTGTGGCCATTCACCTTCAGTGAACTACCAGAAGGAAACCCATCAAAGTCTTCAACTGCCATCCCATTTGCTTTTGGCATCACATCAAAAGATAAGCCATAAACCTGCAACTCCAAGAAAATCTGCAGTGCAGTAAATATGAGCAGTTAGCATTCTGCATCATTTGGAACAAATAACTGACATGCTGGTTGTTTCAAAAGTTCTGGGTAACTAACATAACAAAAGAAACTTATCAGGACAACTGAATCCACGTTGAAGTTAGAAGACTTGGTATGCCAGCAAGAAGGTATGTAAATATGTAATAGACTACATCATAGGCAATAAAACAGAAGGAAAAAGAAAGCAAAAACAAAAATGAAGTTTAAAGATCGAAGATGCACCGGACGCTTTTGGTTTTTGCTGAATATATAGAACTTTACAAGATCCGGGAGAAAAGATCAACTTAATTCTTAAATCTCTGATCAGGGACTTTTTATAGGGTTATACAATACCAAAAGGCGTTCCAACATTTATCCCGCAAGCAATGCTACTCACCAAACTATTACAACATGTAAAATGTGATCCTCCATTTGGAGAAAGAAAAAACTAAAAAGGTTGAGAAGCACAAAAATGAGTCCCGTATAAACGTAAATACCTCTTCATTCACTTGTTCAGATTTATCAGATAGCATTCTGCCTTGTAAAAAGAACTTGGTTATTTGCCCTGAAAAATCCCATATGTTCAACTGCAAAATAAATGGAGTCATTGATAAAAGCACACAAAATCAAAACACCAAACAAGGCCAAAAATTACTCACCAAGCCAGACTTGACACAAAATATTTGGCAGGATTTATTAAAAGCTCCAATCTCATTGCCCTGAACAACAGACACAGATTAAAAATATTACGCATAATGGCTGGCAGGATACATAAAAAGTATATCCAGAAGTAGAAACAAACTACATTAAGAATATGGTTGTAGGGTGATGTACTGGATAACTGGAAAGTTAATAGCAACAAGAGAAAAGGCAAACAACAAAGTAAAAAGTAGACTGATTAGTGAACAAGTGAGTTTAATATTCTGATTTGATCAAATGAATTATATGGCACTGCCAGAGGGAGTAGAAGATCAAAATCTGATACATACAGGAACAACTATAACTACTGGTATGACATATATAATTTTCAGTGGCAAGCTTATGTGAAGCATAACATTTAGAACACAGAAAGGCAGTCACTAGTAGAAACTGAAATTACCTTTTGGCTAATCCTTACAACCAACGAATTTGTAGCTGCAGAAATTGAAAGCCTAACTTGCAAAGAAAAAAAGTCTGCCTTATTATCTTCTATGGCTACAAAGTTCCCCACATACTTCATATCATAGTGCCTGCAAGGAAGAGCATATTGTCGAAATAGAGCAATACCAATCATCAAGCAGTTCAAGTGTCAATGAGATGCACAAAGAAGTCGCATCAAGCAAGGACTGCACACACAGGTTGAAACATGAAGTTTTGGAATGTTATGGTAAGACATCGTCAATAGTTCTGACCTTAAATTCTTTTTAGAATGTACAAGGGTAAGTGAGAAGAGCATGCAAAGAGATTGCATGCAAAAGAAAGGATGGCTGTAACATGGATCCAAAGGTGTGATGTGTCCGCTTGAATTGCAATGGACAGAACATTTATGTTACAGATGAGTCAGCATGTTGTCACATTTAACAAGTTTAAGTTGTTATACAGCTTTCATTTTAGTGTGCAGTTCCTACGGAAAAAGAGAAGCTAATAACATCAGAGGAACAATCTGTGATCCAGAAAACCTAGTACCTACTTATCCAGACATAACGAAAAGAACAGATAGTGAGATATCGTTTTCTGAAAGTTGTATACAATGCAGACAAAAGAATATCCTCTCTGCCATACCCTGAGACAAAGGTCACAACTCACATGAGCCATGAAAATCTACAACAGTATTTTGGTAGCCTGTATATGCCCATTGTGTTGTGTAGATATACACGAATGACCAAAAACCAAGAATAAAATACTAAAAGAGTCACGATTAGAAATGATCATAAATCTAGGAAAATTTCCTGTTTATAAATATAGAAGAATTTGAACAAAGATTGCCGGGTATCTTTCTATTTTGTGCAATACTTTCAAGTGAACTGCTAAAACTTCTTATCATAATTTGAAATTGGTTATGATCAATGTTATGCCAGATAGCATTCATGCAAAAAGAAGTGTCAAGTCAGGTCAGTCATTCTTAAATCATATCAAAGATTAAAATAGAATGTAGCTACATGCTTACAACATATTAGTACCGTCTGAATATTACCATAAACGTTAAAATGTTCACAGTCCAGTATCCAATGTGCCAACAAAAATACACAACAGCAATGCAGATATACTAGATAATTTTCCTTGTATAAACACTTAGAGATCATAGCGATTTCTCATCTTTAAGCCAAGTTGAGTAAAGGATAGTTATGACATACTTTACGACCATGCAAAAAACTAGTTATCGATGTGAAACGAGGGCTAAAGAAATTTTGTTAGGGGTAACCTTCCTAGTGACCTGCTATATAGGAAACCAAATCTGGTGTTATCCTTGCTTTCGCTTAGATCTTACCTAAATCACAATAAGCATCACTGCGTGGCATGAATGATAATACATTATTTTAAATCTACAGAGTGCGCTAGTAAAATCAATCAGTCGATTACATGAAGTAGTTAATCGTGCACAATTGGCTTCGGACCTATTAATTCTAAAAGAGCTCCTTTCAAGGATAGGCTGGCCCTTATTCCCAAAAAGAAGTATTTCTTTCATTCCTAATCAGAAGCATCCAAGGACCATAGAAAGAATCTTTAAATGACTGATATAGTAGTAAACATCAAGTATCCACTTTACGATATTAGTTCCATGTGTTTCGGACTTTCCAACCTCCTTTGCTTCCTATTTGCTTGTCTATCCAAGTACAACCAAACAAAAGTACTACACCAAATTAATATATAATACTATATGATGTCAAGATTCATGCAAGCGCTTGACATGACAGGAGTGTTAAATTGGCTGAAATGCATTGCCGCACCTTAATTACCCTAGGCATTATTAATTAAAAGTAGATACCTCCTAAATATTGTACAAAAATAAAACCCAACCAAATAAAACACTTCACCAAGTACTCCCCTACTCGGAAAGAGAAATAACATGAAAGTCATCCCCCATGACCCATCACTAATTCTTAGTTTAAGACACAAGACAGAAAGACATACCTTTCTCTTATGCCAAAAGG
Source organism: Carthamus tinctorius (assembly GCA_001633085.1). Lineage (NCBI taxonomy): Eukaryota > Viridiplantae > Streptophyta > Magnoliopsida > Asterales > Asteraceae > Carthamus > Carthamus tinctorius. The sequence continues at coordinate 2,471 of LUCG01019430.1, read as the reverse complement.
CCTCTATATAGATACAATACAACAACTCGTATCAAATGCAATAAATAACTAACCTAAGTGCTCTTATAATTTCAAAGAATGGAGTGTTAAACTGATTATTGGGATGACAGTAACTTCAACCAGAATTTCTAATGATCCAAATTTGCTTATAGCTACAGATAAAGCAACAAAGTGAAATTGAAACTAGTAACTATTTACTGATACCAATGCATCCAACAACAGCTAAACTCAATAGAAATTCATCAATTAGAAAAAAAAAAAAAAAAGCCCTAACCATTTAAGAGCTCGATAGAACATCCATTCCGAAACCAACGCATACTCACGTCCGGAAACCCCTTCCTCTTCCACCTCCCAATCAACACCGTCGCCTTCACTCGTCCTCATTTCCAGAACAATCTCCGAGTCAAAATCATCAGCCAATCCCGAACTCGTAGGGTAACAAACACCATTCACTTCCCTAAACAACGACTCCCGAGTCTCATTCCACCACCTGAAAATCCAACGAACACCAATCCACACATACATACCTATTTAAATAAAAAAAACCAACACCTATTCTCAGGGCAAAATTGAAGAACTAAACTAACAACAACAACAACAACAACTCAATCGCTCTCCAAAATCTCAAAAATCACCTGTGATCGACGAGATACAGCCTCTCGTCATCGAGGTCCTCCAGGCTCTGAATTGATCGGGCGGTGGTGCTTCCGAACAGGGAGTCGTCATCGGCGCCGTCAGCAGAGGCGAAGAAGAGGGAGTCCATCTTGAGGAAATCTAGGGTTTTGGAGAGGATTAGCCTGAAGGCTGGGAGGATTTTTAGAGAGAGAAAGTTGAGGAAGAGAGAGAAAGCGAAGAGTTGAGCGAGTCGATCCTTGAAGCGATGGGTCATGAAGAGGAAGAGATCACAGCAAGCCAAAGAGATTCAACAACACCTTCTTGGATTGATTGATTGATGATGATGGTGGGATCACTGCTGCAACCAAATTTGGGATTTTTGAATTTTGACTACTACTACTACTACAAACTCTATGTGTGTGTGTGTGTGTGTTTTGGTTGGTGTTGGTAGATATTTACACTTTACTACCCTCTAAACTTCTTCTTTTTTTTCTTCTACTTACGTTTTCTATTTTTATTCAACTCCTCCTGTTTTACTGTCTTCAGTTGTGCTCTTCTCGTTACATGTTTTATGTCGGTTTTTGTGTGTAGGTTCGGACTTTTTTTAGTTGGATGGTGTAAGGTATATTCATGTGAAGACGACTTTGATGTTAATGTAACCAGTTGGTCTTTGACTAGATGAGTAAATAGATGGAGTATGGTTTGGCTACAGCTTTTTTTCTCTCTTGATTCTGATATGTCGAAGAAATATAGATAATGAATCTAAAAAAAGACTAACGGGATAATTGGTACATGGAGTGATAGAGGACATCTTCTCACATGTGGGATGTAAATATAAGTCATGCATTTTCCAAGTATAGACCACGTAGATGTAACGTTATTATTTAGATCTCGTTTGACGGCAAATTTGGCTTATCATATGCTTGTAGGTATTTTTTTTAAATCGGCATTCTATATATATATATATAGTTCATTGTTTTATGTATAAAAGGTCAATGTCATTTACGGCTAAATGTTGTATTTATCTGATACTTGATAAAGGAAGAAGAAAATAAACATGAAGTTGGAATGCAATGGAGATATGCAAGCAAATGAGTCATACGTGACCTTATCCTTTTATATAATGAGACTAAAATTCTAGGTTTGTTTAATCTTAGCTATTGATTTTCTTAATCTAAATTGATTAAGTAGATTGTGTGGTTTGTATTGTAAGGATGGTTTGCACTATATTGGCACGTCGTGTTTTTCCCTTGAGCAATGATGGCTTATCATGACTTAATAGGAATTACAACGGAAAACTTAAAAGCATTCATACACACTTAGCAAGTGTAATAAAATCAACATGACATTGATCGGAACAACTTAAATGATAACGCAATTCAAAATTAATAAAAAGCATATTGTTGTGCAATAAAAACCGTATTAGATCACGTTGTTGCCCTTGTTGTGTTCAACCAGCAAAGGTAACAAAGGGTCCACTTGACTTCACACGCACCTTCTAACTCAGTTTCAATCTCAAGTTCATGCATACTGTCTCAGACAGCTACCGTAGAGTCTAACATGGAAGCGACCTTGCTTAATTCGTGATCAAAGTACCTTGTATTACACAAAAGACCGGCTTTAAAACTGTAACACCATTTCACAAAAGACTTTTGTGGTGTGTGTGTGTGTGTGTTTTACCAAGTATATTTTAAAAGTTTTAGATGGTCATTTTATGAACTTATTGCTTAGTCTAGTTTTTATGGAAGCTTTAACAATTTATGGCCTGGTTGTAGCATTAGCACTTTTATTTACGAATCCTTTTGTTTAATATTAGAAATATGAAAAATCAAAATTTTTCATATTTTATTGCCTTG
>LUCG01019418.1:0-13084 GCA_001633085.1 Carthamus tinctorius | reverse complement strand
GTGAACAAAAAGTGGTTTTACCATCACTTTTTCGGTAAGTGGTGAAAAAGTGATAAGTGGCACTTAATAAAATAAAAAAACAAACAGTAATGGGAAAACCACTGACCGAATAAGTGATTTTCCCCCAAAAAATGTTGAAAAATTGATAAGTGGAAAAAACAAATACCCCCTTACTAAATTTACTTTCAATCATTTGTCTTTATAATTTACACTCTACACCCTTATAATTAGTTAATTAAATTACTTTCAATTTTTTTTATAAATTGACCGGGTAATTGATACATACTTCGTGCTGCAACGCACGCGGGTACGTATCTAGTTATACAAAACATAAAAAAGACACCCATATCCCCACCTCAATCACTCTGTTTTCTGTAACACTAAACCCTTCGCCTTCCATTTGGTCGACACATAGAACCATTAGTGATTCAAGCACAAAGGATTCTAACACTCCGGTTCTCTCATCATTAGACCAAGCACAACAAAAACCACTGCTCTAGTAATGTCTTATATATATATATATATATATTTATAAAATCAAAGGTTTTTTATTTAGTTCATAGTATTAGAAACAAATTTATAATGTATAACTTGTTTATTATGAAATCAAAGTTTGTGTATTTTGTTTATTTTTAGTCTTTGTTTACTTTGTTTGTGCATCTTTACCATCGTCAAACTATGTTTCTGTGTTTGTGGAGGTGTTTTTGAAGGTGGTGGGTGGTGGTTTAGATGGTGTTACTGATGGTATCAGATGGTTAGTGGCGATTCCAGTGGTGGTGGGTGGTGGTTGAAAAATTGTCACTGATTGATTGTCAATGGTGATGACTAATAGGTTTTTGGTTTTTGATTATGTGTTTTGGGAATTTAGGATTGGATTTGATTTTGATTTGGGTTTGGGTTTGTCTTTGGATTTATTTTTTGTTTTGATTTGGGTTGATTTGCAGCATTTTTGTTTGTATTATGGCATCTTGCTCGTAGAAGATGACCAGATTTTATTTATATATTTAAAACGAGTAACGGAAAAAATTTGAAAGGACCAAAATACCCTATGAAAAAGCAAGCTCTAAGGCCTATTTTGGAGTAAACAAACTCTAGGGACTAAATCCAAGAAAAAAATAAAACCACAGGGACAAAATCCATAATTTACTCTTAAAGTATTACATAAATATCGGGTGTATCACGATGATATACGATTCATACTTAGAAAATAAAAGGAGAATATTTGATAAACGACACGTGGCATATGCAAGATTGCATTTTGCTCCCCTGAAACCACCCACGAACGCATAAATCGGTTTTGGCGTTTCAAAGGCAAAAAAAGCGTCACCTTTCTTCATACACAAACACCAGATCTGTTTATCTCCTAGAGAGACACAGGAAAGCTCGCCCAATGGATGAGAAGTTAATACAGAGGTTGGAATCTGCCATAGCCAGGCTAGAATCAATCTCCCTCGGTTCTCAGCCCCAAGCCGTTGCATTTGACGCCGCATCAGCCTCAAGCGAACCATCAATCATCGCATTTGAAGATCTGGTGGCGGAATATGTTGGTAAGGTTACCGATGTTGCGGGGAAGATTGGCGGACAAGTTCAGGATATTACGAATATTATCAGTCAAGCATTCTCTGTTGAAAAGGAGCTTCTCATGAGGATCAAACAAACACAGGTTAATTTTGACATATTCTTAATTCAAAATTGTGATAACATTATGTGTATTGTGTCTCTATGTGATTATGTTGTTCATGATGGATGACGTTTGACCCTCGACACAACATTGTTTTGTTTTTTTAGCACATGTTTCCTTATGTTTGTGTTTGAATTTTAAATGATACCCATTCGTCTCAAAATAAGGAGATTCTACATATGTAAATCAATGCATGATCACCGTTAATAATTTAGTTGTAAAAAACCTATAATTCATTTTGTTATCAAGCATCTAAAATGTACATGCAAGTAAATACGTGCACACACACACAGACACATATATATATATATATATATATACATACATAATACATTTCTGTCCTATATACACGAATGTGTGTATGTCAAATTGGGTGAAAAAGCCAAATTTTCATAGCAGCTCTGTTATTTCTGTGTATGTTATCTGGTTTTGTGGTTTCATTTTCCTTTGTTGCACATCGTCCTCCGGCCACGTAGGATGGGAGTGTTACAAGTTATGCTCAAAAAGCAAACTTGGAAATTGCAGTTGAGTTTAAACAAAACCACAAAAATAGATAGTGATATTACTTGAAAAGTTGGAAGAAATCCTCATTCAATTTGGAACAATAACAAAAGATAACAGCTACGTTGAAATAAGGATGCAACTGAAAGCTATAAGCCTTTTGTTTTGGATGGAAACAAAAGCTAAAAGCCTCGTTTGATTTGGGAAACAAAGTATTCTGTTTTGTTTTTAGTTGTACAAAGCCTACTATATGGCCATAGACTTTTTTCCAGTTTTACTTGGTAACTGATTGAATCATTTGACAATAGCTAACGCGGATTATTTTGAGCACTGCTCTTACTGACAATCTAACATTATGCTTAAAAGAGTTGATATTGTAGACTGTTTAAAAGTTTATTCATTGATATAAATTGCCATTTAGTTGCTACGTTGAACGCCAAGAAAACTAGAATGTTCAACAAAACTAAAAGTAATGTTATTGTAATTTTACTATTAATTACTTGTGTTAACATGAAGAGTCTTACGGAGAACTAAGAATGTGAACTAATGATGACTATTGCAACGCCTTCACACTGTATTGTTCCTCTTATTTGTTTTTAAAATTTATAGGTGGTTTCATGGTGTAAGTTTTATGTGCTAATTGTGTAGAAACCTGATGCAAGAGGAATGGCACAATTTCTCGAGCCATTATATGAAAAGTTAACTGAAGCAAATAACATGTCAGAAGGACCACGTTCTGATTTCTTCAACCACTTCAAAGCTGCTTCTGAGAGTCTAACAGCTTTAGCATGGATTGCATATACGGGGAAAAATTGCGGTGAGGAAAAACAATTCTTCATGCTTAGAATTTTGGCATGAATGACATGACTAAAGCATCAAGGTAATACTTAATTGTTCTTATCTTCCCAGGAGTGAGCATGCCTATTGGACACGTGGAAGAATGTTGGCAGTCAGCAGAATTTTACAGCAACAAGGTACTTAAGATATGTTAAGGAAGGATATTTCTTAAGTTTTTTCTTCTTTTTAATGCACGATGACTCAGATTTATCATATCCGAGTTCAAAAGTATTGGTACAAGTGTTAGTCGCACAACAACTAGACTTGGACCGTTTCTCCTCAATATATGTTGGAACATGGTATCTCTTTAAGGGCTCTTTTGGAGATTAATCTAGGGGTTCCACGTATTCTCAGAACAAGAATTTGAAAATAGATATTCTATAGTTTGCTACTGTTTAAATGTCATAAAGATTGAGGACTATTGCCTAATCAACTTGGCCTTTTTTACCAAGATATACTTGAATGTGATTATAGAATATCTATTTTCTTTGTTTCTATTTTTAAACAAGGCGATACTCCTTGGGATATAGTTGAGACTACCTTTTCGACTTATTGATATTAGTTTCTATTTGGCATGTCTACAAGTCCATCGAAATTAATTTGTGGATTGATGCTTGAAACATTGTTTTCAAGTGATCCCACTCCAAATGTCACCATCAACCCACACTTTGTACATATGAGACAAGAAACAAGGCTTCTTTTCCCTTTTTATCACCGTTTGGGGAAAATCAAAGACTGGTTTATGTTACTTTGTAGATGGCTATAATGTTCTCATAGTAGACCATCTTCATTATCATGATTGTTCATGCTATGATTTTCGTGGGCTAACTCCAAAGATGTCTCAACATATTAAGTAAGGCTTAGGTAACTTTATCGTTGCTCAAGTGGAACACATTCTTTCGGGGAAAAAAACATCTTTATCCATCCGACCATCCCTTCACTTTCTACATGGCCATTCAAACTTGCATCAAGCCATGACTCGGAGATTATGTCTTAAAATTTGTAGGGTCATCCTAGATTCTCATTGTTGGTATGTTGACGTTGGAGATTGTAGGTTCTTATAGAATACAGAAGTAAAGATCCGGAACATGTGGAATGGGTAAAAGCTCTTAAGGAACTTTATGTACCAGGGTTAAGGGATTACGTGAAGAAGTATTATCCTTTGGGCCCTGTATGGAGTGCGGCAGGAGCAACGGTATCTGCTTCTAAACCAGGTGCTCCTGCTCCTCCAGGGCCTCCGCCAGCGTCACTCAGCTCGGGATCTTCTACATCATCTTCATCACAACCAAAGAAAGGAATGGCCGCTGTTTTTCAGGAAATTGGTTCAAAGCCAGTTACAGCTGGTAGCTTTCCTTTTACATTTTTGCTTGTTCTATTCTTTTTGTATTCCTAAGTGCATTGCAGAGTTACCAACTCTCAGATTCATGTCTCAGGATTAAGAAAAGTTACAGATGATATGAAGAGCAAAAATCGTGCAGATAGAGTCGGTGTTGTCAGTAGTGGTGAAAAACCAGTCCGCAAGAGTGCACCGGCTGCTGCTAAAGTAGGACCACCCAAGTTTGAGCTTGTAATGGGTCGTAAGTAAGTATTTTGTATGTTATAGAGAGTAGAAACTAAGACCAGGTTATAATGGTTAGTTGTGAGCCTTTTTACATGATAAATGCAGATGGGTTGTTGAGAATCAAATTGGCGCCAAGGATTTGGTAATTGATGACTGTGATCCAAGGCAGACGGTATATATTTTTGGATGCAAAGATTCAGTTCTACAAATCCAAGGTTATATAATTTCTCTCTCTCTCTCTCTCTCCCCCCTTTATCTCTCTCTCACTTTCTAATAACAAAGTGACCATTTGATGTTTAAGAGATTAAATTACTTTGTGCAGGGAAAGTTAACAACATAACCGTCGACAAATGCACAAAAATGGGTGTCGTATTCTCGGTTAGTGAAGAACTGTGATTTTTGTAAATTTGCAACACGGGTAGTAATGATATATGATGGCTAACTCTTAAAACTCTGAAAATAGGATGTTGTTGCTGCCTTCGAAATTGTTAATTGCAACAGTGTTGAGGTGCAATGCCAGGTATACTTGTGCCCTTGTTGAACTTTTATGTCCAAACAATCTTATACTGCTATATCATCGAATGCCTATAAAGCCATAGTCGGTAAACCATAAATGTTATTTGATCTACTCTTTGTCATTAAATTTTAGAGTCTCACCTCACTTAAACTTGCATCGTCTGTTTAATATATGTTGGAACTTCTCGTTGCTCAAGGACTATTTTGGAGGGTAGCGTGATGGAGTTCTACATATTGTCACGTGGTATTAGAGTCAACATCTACCACTCTAAGACAATATGTACCCTTCTAGCCTGATCTAGACGCACTTAGCACAATTTGTGCCTGTCTAGCCCCATGTTGACACTATATGACAATATTTACCCATCTAGCCCCATATCGACACTCTTGGACTATTTGTACACGTCGAGCCTTTGTTAGAGGAGGTTTTTTAGAGTCTTACATCAACTAGACTTGGATCTATTATCTTAAATATGTATTGGAACCTTTCTTTGATCATATATGGCTCTTTTATATTCTCACATTTTCGATGAATGTGATTATAGGGTGTAGCCCCTACTATTTCAATAGACAACACGGCAGGATGCCAATTATACTTAAGTCCAGATTCTCTCGAGTCTTCTATAACAACCGCCAAAGCAAGTGAAATCAATGTGATGGTACCAAGTGACGATCCCGATGCTGATTTGGTATATGACCACTCTTCCCTCAATGGTCGTACATTCGACATCTAAATTTGTGTTTAGTGTTCACAAAAATCGTGCAATTCTTTTTGTTGCAGGTGGAACATGCTTTGCCACAACAGTACATAAACACTTACAAGGATGGCCACTTTGTTACCATCCCAGTCTCCCACTCTGGAGGCTAACGAGTCGAAAGTATATGCATTTGAGTTTCAACCATTTGCTATTTTGTGTTTTCCCCGTTGCCTTTCTCTTCAAAATGCCGAAATTGCTTCCCATTTTTTAATTTTTTGACATTCGTTCTTTAAAATTGTTGCTTTTCGACCATTTCTTTTTAAAGTTTTCATGTTTTGGTTTGGTTTATCTATCATTTGTATTTGGAATTATGGTCTTTAAGAGACGTTGCTTTACGATATGGTTATACTATATTCTTTGGGTATTCTACTCTTTCTTGACCGTTAGTCAAAGGTTGTGGTTCATTAATTTAACTGAAATAAGGTTCTACGAGTCAAACAATATTTTTTTTGTTTTACGTTTGAAAAATGATAAATGAATATTACAACAACAATAATAGTTTAAAGTCTCCGATCTCCAATTAACTTTATAACCAAGTTTAGAACTCACCGAAGAATTTAATTAGAAATTACATAAGTCGCATAATCCACTTTTTGAATTAAAATGATGAGGAAAATGGGTAACATGCAAGTTGCTTAAGTGCTTCTTGTATAATGCATACATAGATCCTCCATATTTAATTCGTAACTTGTGTAATGCCCTTTTTCCTTACTTTTTAAATTTAAAAATGCATTACTAATTTCTAGCTAATCCGTCAATGGTTTCAAAATACGGATATAAAGTGAATATCAATCTGTTTTAATCAATTTCCCAAAAAGATAATATAAAAATTATTCAGAACTTTTAAAGGATATGATCATGATTTGTGAGTGTGATCCGGATTCGACGCTATGAGTTTACCTTTTTAAGAAAATGCAAATGCAGAATAAGTGTCAAAGTCTAAATATCAAACATGAATTTGGCAAGTGCTTGAATAAAAACTTGAAACTTTAATACACTTACGAACCTTATCCGTAATCTTCATGCAAGCTAAATGATCCGCTTGTTAACTCTTTCTTAGCTGCAACCATACTATTAGTTACCTGTTTAAAAAATAAAAACCTTTCAATGACGATACTATTCAAAAGCATAAAAGTAATCAATTTTGCCGATAACTATATATGTGAAATTAGAAACATAAAAGTAATTACCATTAGTACCACTTCTTGAAGGTGATCTTTGATGACACATGATCCCTCAAAAGCAAAATTCAAGAACATTTGCACCCCATTAACAAAAGTTTGACTTGATCTTGGGGCAAGATACATCCAAGATCTGTCCATGACTAATCACAATAAAAAAAATTAAAGGTCAAAATATAAAACAGACAAGATAACCTTAAAAATATTTTTTTAAGGATTCACAATAAAAGCTTTTGAATTGATTTATAGGTAAACGAGTCGAGCTCGAGCTCGAGCGTTATAACCTTAAACAAGCGAGCTCAAGCTCGGCTTGTTTACACCCCTATGTATTATGAAATGTACACTGAATACAACTGCAAGTACTCAATACACATATTAGTAATAACATATATATTCACAAAGAAGATACGGTTTGGAATTGAATCGTATCCAAAATATTTTTGTTGAACAAAAAGGCTGGTTGGAATAGAAAGAAAACTATATATCAGATAGCAGCTTACCTGAGCCTTTAGAATGGTGGAAGCTGCTACTTTCAATTGCAACCAATGCAAATAATCCAATCCCACGGCAAACTCTATACAATGCCCCAGTGATCTAATCAAAGCACAAGAAAGCTTCAAACATCAATACAGCTTCCATTGATTAATACAAAAATACACATCTCCAATAAACATACAGTTGTAAATCTTATTTCAGTTGTATCAAAAATTAATAATAATAAAAAATTTAACCCGGATAAAAAATCTAGTTCGGAATCAATTGGATCAAAACTAGTGTAAAATCACAATGTATCGTAGTAACATGTATTTATTCGGACGCCAAATATAAATGAGAGAAACAATACTTGAATGTAAATGAGTTTCACGGCGAAAGATTGAATCTTGTCGTAATCACGAAGCCATGTTTGTATACGGTTAGAGTACCCTATTGATTAGCAACTACCACTACAACCTGTTGATATTATAGATATATGGGAAGAGTCGATAGGTGGTTCTCCTATATGTAAGCTTGCATATAAAAGACACTCAAAAAAGACACTCAAAAATGTCTTGTGGATTATAACAAAAACATTATGACTTAATAAATTTCAAAACACTCTTAATTATATCAAATATGTACTCTTTCATACGAGGATAGAATAATTAGATACTATATCATTTGGTAATATCAAATCCTTGTTTTTTCATTTACATATTACCCTATTTTTTCTCATTTTGGAATGGTAAAAGAAGTTTGTTTTTTTCACGATATTCCTTTAGTTGCTATATTTGTAGCCTCTCTTACGTTTTTCATCATGCTCGGATCTAATTAGGGGCACACGGTGGCACGTGCCACCGTATTGTTCCCCCATTATAGTGTAAAAGATATAGGATTGTGAAAAGCGCCACCGTATTAATTGTTGTGTGCCACCATATATATATATATTGAAACTGCAATAAAACAACAAACTTTCCTTGGTTCAGTTGGTTAGTTCCTTGCCTTTTAAATGTGAGGTCTCAGGTTTGAATCTTGCTATACTCATTTTTTTTAGTTTTTTAGCTTTTAATGTTATATTTATTATGTTTCTAAGAACCTGAGACCTGTCAATTAAAAAGCAATGAATTAACCACTAAATTAATATTGACTTTTGAAAAATATCTCTATATATGTTTTTTTTAAAATTAAATGGTGCCATCCTTTGAAAATTTCTCTAGCTCCGTCCCTGTTTTTCATGACTAATTTTGCTATTTGAAGTTGGTGAATGCTCAATATGGTCAAATGCATCTTATTTATAATTTTGAAATACCTGCAATAAACAACTAAAGGTCTGTTAAAGAACAGCCTAACTAGCTTATAAGCTTAATCTAACTTGGATCTTCTTCATGACTGGTTGCACTACAAAAAATTACCATTTAGTGGCACACGTTTTTGATGGCATTTAGTTTTTGTGCCACTAATTGATATTTTTAGTCGCACTTTGAATATGCCATTAAAGAAATTAAAGCTTTTAGTGGCACTTTATATTTTAGGCAACTAGTATACACAATTAATAGTGGCATAAAAATATAATATGCCACTTGCAATTTTTAGAATTAATGGCATATCTATATAATAAATATACCACTAAAATTAAGTTAGAATAGAAGCTCAATTGGTACTTGTTTCCGATGTGTGGATGTAGTTATAGAGAGAACAAAGGAACTTATACAGGCATCTTGGAAATAAACAAACTGTCAAGTATCTGCACAGATACTTCTAATACTTGAAATCAGCTTAATGATGAGAGGAATGGTGCATAAAAAATTGAAGAGCTCGTGTTAAAGCCCGTGTTAATTATAGATGCAGATAAAGTAAAGCTAAGAAACAGATACCGGAGTTACACAAGCAGATATACTAACTGTTAAAAGAGCTAATAACAAACACGAATCCATTTCAACATGAGAATCTGCATCACTTTTAGCATCCTTGTCCTTGGAAGGACTATGAGCCTTTTTAAATTCTTCTTTGCTCTTTTTCTCCTTATTAAGGCCACCATGTAACACCTTAGGCATATCCCATATTGGCCGTGGACAGGAGTGATGCTGGGTGTTATAAGTAATATCTTGGTCTTCCTAACAACAACGCGTTTTAGGGCCTAGTGCACAGCAGGTTCTTGGAACGCTGCAGTTAAGCGTGCTAGGGTGGGAGTAGTACCAGGATGGGTGACCTCCTGGGAAGTCCTCACCAAGTCGCCAGAAACAAAGCCGTGAGCCGGTGGGGCAAAGTGGACAATATTGTTGTTGAGGTAGGCAGGATGTTACACACCTGCCTCAGAGATAAGTACCTGAAACAATATACTTTTAGAACTTGGCATTATGACACATAGTTAAAGCCACTGTCAATATTTTCATTATAACCAAGTTACATTGGAGACATGGAGTTGATGAATCAAAAATAAGTTTCTCCCTCCACAATGACTACCACTTTACTTGCAGCTTGCTAGTAAGTTACCAAATATATATGATTTTCATATTCATGACCTGATAGTCATGATTATTAATGCATCCTCACAAAATTCTCACCTCTATTTCAAGCATTTCCTGCTTCCATGCATCTATTGGCAACTTTTGATCTTTTGCCTTCTCACTAGATGCCAACAACATGCATTCTGCAACAAGAGTTGTATAAAAGAGAAAACATATATACAGCAAATTGTACATTCTTCAAGCAAGAAATATTCGGACCTCCAACTCCCATTGGTATCGGATGAAGTCACTTTTTTCGGTTTATTATAATTATATATTCTGCATGAAAATGATTTAAATATGTCTTCAGATTTGGCTCTTGCAACAATCTGTCTCCCATCTGCTAATCCTGCTACACCCTGTATAGGTAATACCAATAAAAACACCTTCTGAGGCATGTATTTAGAAAATGAAGAACCTGATAACTAGAAAGAGAGAGATGGATAACTTCTCAATACCCTTGGGGGTGTTTGGTTGGTATTCTATATTTCTATTAAATCATATATGAATAAAGTTGTATTAAGTCCTTAACAGATAAAGTTTCTGTCTGGATTAATCCACCTGTATAGATTGATAAGGTTTTTGCTTGAGAGAGCTTTTTTCTAGATGGAAGGTCGTGCTTTCTAATTAACTGGAAGAGGCAGGTTTGGGGGAAAAAACTTTGTGCATAAAGCCCCTAGAAGCTTACTGAATAGGCAACTTTCTATATCATTTCATTAAGTCATTACCAATTCAATGACCAATATTCACATATAAAACTCTAAACATGAAACCATAGACACAAGTCAAAATTATGGTATTATGATTGTGAGTGGTCGGCTATATCCCACTCTTTGGCTAGACATGGGTATAAATCTCTGGATGATTCTGACCATAGATCGTGAGTGATTGAACTTGATGACTGCGAGTGTCATTATTTAATTCTAGCTTTGAGTCAATAGTGCTACGTACGTTTGGAGGACTCAGACTATAGACTGAAAGTGGTTAAACCCGATGACCAATATTCCACTAACTAGATTCTAAACATGGAACTGTGGTTTACTTTTATGTTTCGCCACACTTCATGGAAATCGGGTCTCCCCGACATTAATAAATTAACATTGTTTTGATAGTTGTTTCAATGTATGCTTTCACCTCCTAGAATTACTCGTAAAACTCATTTCACGCTCAAATATATATTTATTTAGAAATTGTATGTTCTCACTAGGCTTTAGCCTAACATTTTTTCTTAAAATGTGGCATGTATATCAGGTTCTAAAGATAGCGGGGGTGGTAAAGCAGTGAGCGTGCGTCATTGCCCCGTAGAGGCAACTTTTGGGCGTAATTACTTTTGGGATTATACCATTGGGGATACTTGATATAGGGAACACCGTTTTTGAAAGCTAAGATAACACCCGGTTGTAACCTAGATGAGTTGTATTTAGTCTAGATTATTAGATTGTTGCTCTTTAGTTATTTACTTATCGTAAACTCCTCACCTTTCCCCATTTTTGGGTGATTTGATATTAAGGTCATTATATTTCCGCATTGAAACTAGGTTAAAATTTACCCCTAATTTTTAGGATGTTACAGTTTTTCCAAATCATGATATCCAATAAATCTCATGTTGTTTGGGTTTTCTTTTCTACAATTGTAACTTTTCCAAGTCGGTACAAGTTTTTCCTCTTTATTAGTTTGTACATTTTTTGATTTGTAACTTATAATTTTAGATGCATAAGAAAATGAAATAAGATGCATAGTCAATTTTGATTTACAAAACATCCTATTTAATGCTAAGACGTTTTATTTTAAAATAGTAGGAGTTCTACAAGCATAAGAAAACGAAATTGAAAAATTAAAAAGAAAAAAAGAATAACCAATATGAAATGCTAAAAATTGATTTTTTTTTAATGAAAATCAACCAAAAAAATCAATAAATATTCTCGTAACATTTGAATTCAACTAAAAACTTGTCAAGCGTAAAAACGTAGTTTTATATTGTATTTAAAGGCAAGGTCTATTTAATTTGAAAAACTGGGTTACTCCTAAAATTAACATTATTGATATTTCCTCAGATTAAATTGTGTCGACTTTTCCCTTCGATCGAAACGACTTATAAGGATGGATATTGGCATTTATGAGGATGGATGTTGGATTGGTGTTAGAATTGCAAAAGAAGACAAACTTAATAATAATTGAACAAGGTTACAAGTAAAAAAGGGTCTTACATTGTAAACATATTGGGGATTTTCCTTAAACGCGTGTCGGGTTCGAATCCCAGCTGATGCCTTGAAGCCTCTTTAAATGGAAACTGGATGGCTAGGCTGAGGGTGGTTATTCTTCTTGGAGAGGTTTCGAACTCGGGTCATCGTGACTTGGTTCCATAGTGGCACGTTGATACTTCATTGCACTAACATGCCGTTAAAAAAAACAGTCTAAAACTTCATCGACTTTTATAAAGTGAAAATTAAATATTTACTTTAAATAAAATATTTGATAAAATTAAACAAACTTCCATTGTCGTCCAGCGGTTAGGATATCTGGCTTTCACCCAGGAGACCCGGGTTCGATTCCCGGCAATGGAACTTTTTTTTTATTTAGCCGCTTCTAAAATTACAAAAAATCACCAACTCTTTTCAGATATTGTCATTTTAGCCCCCACAAAGTTTTCAACATTATAGTTTCGTTACCCTTTTCTAAACAAAAAATGTACCAAACCCCCCTCTTGGTTAGTCTAAAATCTCCAAACTTCAATTTTTTGCACATTTTTAAAGCAGCATATCCCATTGCATACATACTCACACAGTCACGTTACATATGAATGTATCTAATATCTTGCAAAATATATAAAAGGTCTATCAAGTTTATCAGGTTAGATTAGTTTCAAATTGACCTAAGTTTGGATTAGGTTGACCGGGTTAGNAAACCAGATGATTCTTACAAACTATGGGGACCAATCTACACCATCCATTTTTTCAATCTACGGCCATGATTAAAGCAGCGGTTAATTAGGTCCTGGGTGCAACCGCTCCGTAACCGCTCCTTTAATCATGGTCGTAGATTGAAAAAATGGATGGTTTAGATTT
>LUCG01019402.1:0-18291 GCA_001633085.1 Carthamus tinctorius | reverse complement strand
TATATTAGTACCCAAATTCATCCATGGAAATCAATTTACTTCACTATATGTAAATAACTTACCCAAGTGTTTGTACCAACAAGAGAACCCTAGATTTAGAGAATACTTGAACTAGAGGATGAAGATAGTTGAGATCTTGAGTTTTGAGATTAAGAATGAAACCCAAGGTTTTCCTACACTCACATTGTGATTATAATAGAGAAGAAAGAGAGAGGAAAAGATTGGTGTCGTCGCTAGAGAGGGAGAGAGCAGAGGAGCTGCAAACCTTTCAAAAATGAAGTGAAAGTGGGTTTTAAAATATATCAAATATTACTTTCTGTTTGCTACTACTAGTCACCACAAAGATGTTGTGAAAGATCTCACTTCCTACTACTTCCAAGGATTAGAGATAAAGCATATAAAATATATAATAGTACATGTATATAGCCAATTAGGGTACATATGCTCATACATATATTGACACGTATTAAGCCTATAAAGCACTTTAAGTTGTTAGCTAGTACCAACAATCATATTTATATATTCCTTACATAAATATAAATACAAACATATATGTACTTACTTAAACTAATAGAATTATATGAATATGGTTTATATANTATATAGAATAACTAAGTTAATTATACAGGTAAGTTCTAACGAGAATCAGATAAGGTCTAAAATATACCAAATATTTTGAGGTGTTACAAAATTCATTAGATACACCAAATGGATCCGAAAGTTTATGTGATTGGGGGCACTAAAGATATAAGAAAATACGAATAAGAAAACTCGTCCTAACCGTAACAGTTTGTTAGTTAATGCTTCGGTTAATCGAATAAAATAAGGGGTTGTTTACTTTCATTTTATTACCTCTTATTAGGTAAGACACTCATACCTCAATAAGTGATGAAATGTTTACCAAATAAAAAAACTACCTCTTATTAAAATATGATATCGACCGTCCTCTTTCTCTAATAAGAGACATATAAACTCCTTACTAGAGTCAGAGACGTTATCCCTATTTTAACCCCAGTGTTCATGACCTTCATAACAAAACAAAATACCTATAATAGAAAATTATAAATCTAGAAAAAGGAAAACTAGGATCTATGTAGAAGGGTTGCTGATTGATGGGGTTGTACTGTTCAACGGTGCTTCTCTTCGGTGTTTCTTGCTTTATAGTCTATAATACTAAGCATGGTAATGTTATAATAATGTAAAAATAAAATTCTTTACAAAAAAATAAAATAAATACTAATAATTTGTTAATAAAACATTTGAATAAATGTGATTTGCGGTTAACAAAAAGGGTATAATCGTCATTTTTACTTAGTCAACACTTAATACAAAATATTAGGTAAACAATAAATTTTGATGAATGCTTACTTGAGTCAGATCTCTTACCCCAATCGGGCCTCTTGTCCAAGTCAGCACTTACCCATTTTTTTAATAATAAACCCCTAATTTTCGGCATTGATTTTTCTTTTACCATATTGGTGAAATGAATAAAAATTTATACTGTTATTTGATATATATGATTTTTTATAGATGAATTCGTTTGAGCATATGTAAAGTTAACATGAGATGAATGAACTTATCTTTAAATTTAGAGTAAAAAGTTGAGATATATTTAACAATGCTATCAACCAACATTATCATTGTAGCATGATTACAGTAACTAACAGTAACAGAACAATCAACGTGCAGAAAATGACTTTCAAGCAAGGGAGTAAAGGGTTTTGTTAGAATATACTAGGCTAATGAGAGCAACCATCATAAATAACCGTAGAAACTAAGAACATAAGAGGTAAACAAATCCTTTTACGTACTTGTAAAATCAGTTTTGCATTAAAAAGCTTATTATCATAAAAGGGTTGGGCTCCTGTAAGAAGTTGAATCGGTAATAAGTGGTTATCAACTGTTAGGGTTATAAATGAATCGAACGAACACGAACGGAGGTTTGCTCATGTTTGTTCGTTTAACTTAACCGGACAAATAACAAACGTTAAATGAATGAATTGAATTGTATTCATGTTCGTTTGTTAAGAAAAATTGTTTGTTCATGTTTTGTATGATCCTTCATTAAAAGCTAAACGAACAAACTTAAATGGACATAAACGAACAAATTCAAGTGACAAAAAACAATCGCCGTTACTCATCATTCATTCTTAAACAATACCATACCAAAATGAAAAATAAAGTTAATTTTGGAGGTATAAAAATGGAATTCTAAATAATTAATTTACATAACAGTTTCACATATTGATGTTATGTATATATAAATATATAAACAAACATAGACAAGCATGAGCCAACAACATTTGTGCCACAAATTTTATTGATTGAAGAAAGAGACCAAATCCTAAAAATGAAAGCTATGTGAGGGACCAAATCTGTTGTAAAAATAAAAGGTTTTTGAAAGACTATATCTATTAACAAAAATGAAAGTTGGGGGAGATCAAAGATGGGAGCCACTAACATAAATTAATTGACGGTGTTAGAGAAAATGACCGTATCATCATAAAAATGAAAATATGGAAACATCCGAAGTTAAAGATTTTTTTTACAGGGACCAAATTTGCATTTAACTCTTGAATTACTTAATTTTTAGAATAAAGTACAAATTTGGTTCCTATGGTTTGGTGGTTTTTACGGATTTTGTCCCAGTACATCAATAATTATGGATTTGGTACCTGTGGTTCAAATTTTTGTTGGGTATGGTCCTTAGACCCAATGGACGTCTACTAGGTCTGTTAAGGTCGAGACATAAAAGTCTTTTTTTTCCATTTTCTAACACATTTTTTCAATGAAAATGTATTTAATTAGACTTGAAGCACCAAAACAAAAAACCCATTTTCTTTCCTTCTCCTCATCACCCCTTGTCAGTTCATCTCTCTCGGCGAAAACTCCAACACCATTCCTACTTCCCTTCTGACGTACCTACAAATTTTGGCGAAACTCACCTACCTCATCTTATTCTCTTTTCCCTTCTCCTACCATCCTTCATACACCTCCTTCGACAAAATGAACAGGTTTTATAGTTGACTATAACCCTTTTCCAGCTAGGTTTGTTCTTCTAGTTAGGACCCTTTTTTCGGACCAAAACCCCTAATCCATATCCCTTCATCTCCTTCTATAGTCTTTCTCTTATCCGGTATGTGTAATCTATGTGTGTGGGTGTGGGTGTTATGTGTGTATTGCGGTGTGTGTGCAAGTTCACGATGGTGGTGGTGACTGGTGGTTTCACGGTGAAGGTTGCATGGTGGTGGTGATTGGTGGTTTCACGGTGAAGGAATACGCTGGAAAGGGAAGGGATGGGGGTGGGTTGGGGTTGTTTTCGTGGTGGATGAATTTCACAGTATATATATATACACACACACACACGATCCTATGGATGATTACGAGAAAATTTTCACCGACCGTCTACCTTCTCCGTCACTCTCATACCACTGACCTTGTTATCCCTCATCCTCACACCACTATGAATCCACATCCTTCTCTGATGAAACCAACAATTTGGACGTTAAAGGACCTGTACAAATCGTACCGACGAAACCAACTTATTGTACCTATGCTGATTTTTTCTTCTTCAATGACCCATGGTTGTGTAGGAAAGAAGATGGAGGATGTAAGGAAGAGGAATGGTAGGAGGTTTCGTTGGAGACGATACTGGTTCGATAGCAACACCACACAGTTAGCAGACAAAGCACACACCGCTACTCATGACCTCCCCTACCAGCCACCGCCACCCATATGTGAAACATCCACACATAACACACACCAACACCAACACCACAACGTGCATATGCATGGGTTGGCAGATGAGCAGACGATGAAAGAAATCATAAGCTAAATGTGGTGTTGGTGCCTTGGTGGATGGTGGTTCGAGGAATGGAGGTGTGATTTCACAGTTTTCACAAGGAGGTGATGCCGGTAATGTGTCGGAAGTGATGTCGTAGAGTTGTTGGGTTTTCGCCATCAAAGATGAGTATGAGAGAGACATGAGTTATTNAAATCTAAAAAAGACAAAAATAATTAAAATCAAAATAGAGAAAATACAAAAAGACGAAAATACCCTCAAAATTAACAGAGGAAATAGACGGATTTTAGACCAAAGGATCAAATCCAACAGAATTCACACACCACATCCACCAAATCCCTAACAAGTGAAGCCTGTTGACTGAATCCGTAAAAACCACCAAACCATAGGGTCCAAACTCGTAATTTACTCTCATTATTAAATTGGATTGCTCCAAGAAAATTCCAAAACAACCCCACCATCATACGGTTATTACTAGTGTTCTCCTAAGACCCAACTGCCGTATCAAAGGGACATGTTTGTAATTTTGAGTTTACAAAAGTTGTAAAAGCTGCGGGGCATGACCATGAATGGAGAAAGACCAACGGAGTGATCGTATTTCGTTGTCAACTCTTCTTATCTCTCTCTCTCTCACTACTACTCACACAACACAGAGAGAGAGATAGAGACAGAGAGGGAGGGAGAGAGAGATTTCTTCATCTCCGTCGCCGGAGTTCCCTTCGACTGATAGATAGATTTATACGTAAAAGATCTTCAACAAAAATCGCCTTCTACACCTCACATTAACCCTAAATATGGGGGACTCATCTGAAAGGGGGATGAAGGATGATCTGTCTATGGAAATCGATCCTCCGTTCAAGGAAAACCTCGCTACCGCTGAGGATTGGAGGAAGGCGTTGCAGAAGGTGGTTCCGGCGGTGGTGGTGCTTCGTACCACTGCCTGTCGAGCTTTCGATACCGAATCGGCAGGTGCAAGCTACGCTACGGGCTTTGTTGTCGATAAGGATCGCGGAATTATCCTAACCAATCGCCATGTCACTAAACCAGGTCATTCGCCTATTTCCTTTTTCCCCCAATTAAACGCCGTTTTCTGACAAGTCCCCATCTTGGGACAAAAGTATGGGACTCTGGCAGTGGGACAGAGGAATAGAGCTCAAAAATGACTCTTCATTTTAGTATGGAAATTCTAATTCATATGTTCTTTCTAATGTTTCTGAATGTAGTGGTATGATATTCTGAAATTTCACATTCTTTCAATGTGTTAACTTTTTTTTCTCCCTATTTATTGATTATACTTGTATAGGTCCTGTGGTAGCCGAAGCTATGTTTGTAAATCGTGAAGAGATCCCAGTTTATCCAATATACAGAGATCCGGTGAGTTGCTTAATGGATCACGGATGTATTGTCTTTCAATGTGGTGGGTTTTTAGTATTTCAATTTCCTTTTTACCAAGTGTGTGTTGCTGTCATATATGCAGCTAATAGAATTCACATATTTCTTCTTTTGGTCATATATTTTATCTTAGAATTAACAATAGGTTTCCTGTATCTTGGTGTAACTGAGCAATTCAATGGCTTGGAGTTTTTAGTTATTTTCACTATGCTTTTATTATGCGGAAAACCCACTTAAGATGTTATATATTATGAATAGCTATCGGATCTATCTTGAAGCAGAGGTGTAGGAGAAAGCGTTGCGATCCTTGTTTTTGCATCTAAACCTAATTAAAGAATGTTAAAGATGGGAATGGGCATATCTGCGAGACTTTCCTATCTTTATTTGGTTATAACTTTGGAGGATAAAACCAAATACCATTATATTTACTATTAAGCTTTTTAAAAGACACTTCTAGTTATTTGTCACCCTTTGGAAAATCCTCCCTCATTTGTCTTTATCATCATCATTTGTTACAAACATGATCATATGACTACTATTGCATCATTTTTATTATTTTTCACCCATATATGCATTCTATTGGAGAGTTGATCTCTTATTAGACAATTCTTTCTTTTTAGAGTTATAATTGAGTATAAAGATTGATTACAGTAGTGAAAAAATGTTATTCGGGGGGGAGTCATGCCACTAGAACGGGATACAAGATGATTATAATAATTTGAAGGTATCACATATATAGATACTTCAATATTGAAAAGGCGAGGGTGTGGCAGGCATGCTACCCCTTCTATAACATTGATGGTGAGGTGATTACTCATTAAAACAACGTTAAAATCCTACACCAAGCTTGGATCTTAATGTTCCTAATATACTTCAGGTTGGCTCCATTTCCTTCTTTAGATGCCAGTTATCTTGGAACTATTGTCTATCAGTGGTCTCAAAACTTTATCCTAATCTACTCGAGTACTTGTATAAAAAATTGAGCTTCATTCTATTTTCACGTATAGCAGGTATGTTTAGTTGTCTAGTCTGATTTCTTCTTGTCTTTTCATTCGTATGGGCTACCATAGCCATACGATGCAGTTGTGCTCTTTTAGTTATAATATTTTTAAGAAGTACTTCCATTTTGTTTTCTTTGTACTTTGTTTTTCTGTTACTGAATTGAA
Source organism: Carthamus tinctorius (assembly GCA_001633085.1). Classification (NCBI taxonomy): domain Eukaryota; kingdom Viridiplantae; phylum Streptophyta; class Magnoliopsida; order Asterales; family Asteraceae; genus Carthamus; species Carthamus tinctorius. Next base: position 11,931 of record LUCG01019402.1, on the reverse strand, counting down.
GCATAGTCGGTCTCATGAACATATGCTCAATCCTTATCTTTACCAATGTTAGGACTAATTTTATGTATACTATATGAAATTACTCACCTGTTTACTTTCCTGTTTAGAATATTGTTTGAATGCATAGGTTCAAAGAGCCATTTCTGCATGATAGTGATATTATTCATTTTCAATTTGTAGGTTCATGATTTTGGATTTTTTCGTTATGATCCTGCTGCAATACAATTTCTGAGCTACGAGGAGATTCCTCTTGCTCCAGATGCTGCTTGTGTTGGATTGGAAATCCGAGTTGTTGGTAATGATAGTGGAGAGAAGGTATATATAAATCATGTTTATGGAGATTATGATAATTTAAATGATTCCTAGTCAGACTCAGGAGTCAAAAGTGATACTTGTACATGTTATTCAAGTTTGTTATTGCAGATTTTTCTTTGATTATAATGTTGGATTACATCAAATTGCATCCAAATTTTATTGGTTAATTGAAAACAAAAGAGAATAACTTTCACATTTAAGATCCACTACACTCTTAGAGCCAATGACAGTCATTCTTCTCTCCTATTAGACTTCTTTCTTTTCTCAATCATCAAGTGCATACATTTTAATGCTTACTTCCATTAGTCTTCCTGACCACTCTTTTGCTGCCATTTGAATGGAAGTTGCCACCTCTTTTTGTATCTTATAAGTTTCCATCCTTCAGCCTTTTGATCCTTACATATATTTCCTCTTTTCGGTTTAACTATCTTGACTTAGATTCCTAGGTTGTTAAACACCCCTACTCTGTTAAACACATTGCCAAATGTAGATGCTTGCCACCAACATATGTTTTTGACCACATTCTACCATATGTCGAGTTTGCAGTCTATGCACAATACTCCACCTCTCTGTCAAGGAGACAAAATCTGTCTCCTGAATTTTCAAAATTTTAGCTATGGTAAGTTTGCTAAGACAGAAGAAACGGCATATGGATCAAGAAGAAAAAACGATGCAACTTCAGGGAAAGTAAAACAAGCTATCAAACCCACATCCATGTTGGGTTTGAAATGGAAGCATCTGTATTAACTTTCATATACTTCAGCCTCTTATCATTTCACCTCTCGATATTATTATTCATAAATTCACTCCCCGCCACAGTGTTTTTCATGTGATTTCTTAGTTTTTTAAAGCAGTTGTCTTACCTATGCTCAACATAACCTTAGACCGTTGTTTAACCTTTAATGCATGATTCTCTTTTGAAGTTATTAATTGGTGTTTGTGATGAAGTATTCTAGTTCCTCCTATGCTTTATGTGCTTTATGGATTGTTTGACTGTGCTGTGACAGTTCTATTTCTTTTTCTACTTTCATAGCTTATTTTATCTTAGGCCCTGTCTGTTTAGTATTCTTCATATACAATATTATTTACCTATGCTCTGAATTTACAGGTCTCTATTTTGGCTGGTACCCTTGCTCGTCTGGATAGGGATGCTCCGTATTATAAAAAGTACGTACTTTACCATAATTCACTCTTTTGTTTCACTCAAATGTTGTTGGTAGCAGTGAAGTTACTTCAGTATTGTCTATAATAGTGGGCATAGATTACATGTTTAGTGAGTAGTGACTAATGACTATGTAACTACTAACTACCATTTCTTTCTCTTTTTTTGCTTTCTAATCGAATGATCACGGCTATTTATGGTTATGTAGAGCACAAGGTCCCATTTCCCAATATAGCGTATGCGATATGAAGGGATCATATGCAACATTATTCTATATATTTCATTTGTGCTTGGAAACATAAAGTTTGAAGACAGGAATTTTATCATTTTGTAGTGGGAGTACTTAATGAGGTGAAATTTTTGAATCATGTCTCATGTATATCAATTAAAAGTTAAGGGGAAAAACTACACACTTTTTAGCAGATCAATATATTATAAGAACATGGTAGCACATGGCACAACTATTTCAGAAAGAATCTGAGGACTGTGATGAAAATTTGTGCAGTAGCACTGACCATTATGGGCAAAAATGAGAACAGTTATTACACAACAAAAGTGGTGTGGGTTCATGGACTTCAACTAAAGCTTTTCCTGCCCTTCGTAGTGATTGGGGTATGTATAAACCCATCCTCATCCGTCTCAATATGCATTGACCTCATAACGCTTGCTATTATCTGACTATGGTTGCATTATCTGCATGAATGTATTCCGTCAGAACTCAGAAGTAAGAAGGCCCATGTGTTTTATTTGTATCCATGTATATTTATTCCACATCAACTAACTTAACCATTGATATTTAGCATTGCCTCTCAAACACGGTATTGTCCAACATACTATCATGATGTATGGGCATATGATGATTGTCAGAAAAAAGATGAGCTTGCTACTAGCAAGACCTTGTGGCTTACTTGTTTTGTTTAACATTTCTTTATTTATGTGGCTGAATTTCACTGAAAAGATGCAGTTTACATTCAGCTATTATAGATTAAGTATAACATCTAGCTTGAAAAGTACATGAAAGTTTTGCCACTATTAATGACGTATGAACAATTAGTCTGTTACCTGCTGCAGGGATGGCTACAACGATTTCAATACATTTTACATGCAGGTGAGCTTCTTCATGCCATTGCTCCCATTTGAGTTATATATATTTGGTCTGCTTTCTTTTCATATTGTCCATGTAGTTTGGTTTTGTATGGTTTAAGTTGAACCTTTTCATGCATGTTGTGTATGGCTTATCAACAACAAAAACCAGCTTCTTATCCGAGCGAGTTTGGGTAGACTAAAACGTGAAACCCAATAGATATTTTGAGGAGGTAAATCCCCCAGGGCTCCCAGGACATGAATAATATCCTTGACACACTCGTATTCAAAATTCCTCTGTTATATTCCACCCACTAAAATCTTTCTCATCTCTTCCCTCCTTGCTGGTCGACCTCTATCTCTCTTACGACTTCAATGTACAAACCTCCTATTACCGGCACCAGCCTAAGCTTCTCTTTCATATTTTCATTTTTCTGTTTTATCCCTCATTCTATGGCCCATGAAAGATATCTTGGTTTACAATTTGATTGCCTTTTAGTTTTAGACACCGAATGAAGACCTAGAAGTTGCACTAGTTTCTTGGATATTCTGTACTTACCACGCCTGAGTGTTGCATCTCAACTTTATGGTAACAAAGTTTTCATTTTTATTTGCCTTTTCTTTTCTTGGCTTAAAACAGGCGGCTTCAGGTACTAAAGGTGGTTCAAGTGGTTCCCCGGTCATTGACTGGCAAGGACGAGCAGTTGCCTTGAATGCTGGCAGCAAGTCGTCAAGTGCTTCAGCATTTTTCTTACCTTTAGAACGAGTAAGTACAATATATGCTTCTATTCTTATGCCCAATTTAATTTACTGGCCTTTCTTGTATGTACATCTTAGGTTCTCTCTCTTTAAGATCTACGAAGCAAGTAGTATAAGCACTTAAACAGTTGACAAGCGTTTATACCAGAGAAACTTTCCCCTGTACTGTCAGTAACTTGTCTTTAGTTTGTCTATATCATAGTTTTGACCACCCATGTCTTCATGGAAGGATGGGTAGAGGTATGGCTGCTTACACCTTACTCTCTCCAGCCTCCAGACCCTACTCTAAGTGTGACTCAGGGCCTGTTTATTAGCAGCTTAAGAGCTTAATGGACTGACAACTTATTCATCAGCTATATATGACTGTTTGCTAGTGGCTTAATGATATAGAAAGTTGCTTATTCAGTACGCTTCTAGGTGGGAGCTGGATGCAGAAAGCCAACCTTTTCCCAAACCTGCCCTCCCAGTTAAAAAACACCCTCCTAAACAAAATCTTTCACAATCTATACAGACATGAATCCACACAGACAACTTTATTCATACAGTGTTTAATGGAAAACCAACCAAACAGCCCCTCACTGGGTTTATTTGATTTAGTTTTGACCTTCCATGGTCGCCATACACTCCAATTGAGAGCTAGAGATTTTATATCCAAAAGTAAAGAATCTGTATATTAGTTGTTTCAACCTTGTTTCTCTCTCTCTCTCTCACACACACACACATATGTATATAGGGGCAGTTCAAATGAGAACCACAAATACTTTAACTTGGGAACCAACTGGTCAAGGTGAACATTTTAAATAATGAAAATAATGATATTTATGAATATTTTCGAGTTATTCATCGTGAATAACTCATGAAATAGTTGGTTCTTAGGCTCTCAAAATTTTTGAACCTTCAGCTATATATGTGTGTGTATATATATATATAATATGATTGGCATGTCATATCACATATGAATTTGCTAAGTTATACCTTTGCCATAAGAACACGTAATAGTTCTTATATTAGATCAAGCTGAACAAAATTTATTAGTTTTGCCCTTCTTACCAAGTAATGTTATTCTTAATTTATTTTTTGTTAAGCGAAGACTTTGTGTTATGTATGTTGTATTAACATGGTTGAAGTTGGCTACCTGTGACCATCTCATGCAGAAAAGCATAAATGCTAGCATTTATTAGGAAGATAAAAACCTATAAAATGGCTGTGATTTAGATTTTACTAATACTATAATGATATAGTGGAGACTTGAGATGTTTTGTTGATCAAAGAAAGAGGCGACTGAGGTGAATTCTTGCTTACAAAAATAATTATTAGGAAAAGCAGGGTCTGTTCATGACAAACAAACGAATCAAAGGAAAAAAGTACATAGATAATTGAACACCAAGATTAGGAGAGGAAAATAAATCACTATACGAAATAACTTGGGTCCCCTAACTTGAATTTGGGACATGTTCAACGGGATTCATGTGGTTGACCCCAGTAGTTGGGATAGACTTCAGCAAGTTCATTTGGAATATCAGGTCCCTTTGTTGGTTACCTCAGTATAACCACTTGAGAAGTAATTACTAATCTGTTGAAGGAACTAAAACGAATTAAGAGTCATAGTTCCCCTGTATCTCTGTTGTGAAATTTGAATTTATCAATTACAAAGCTTTTTAGACACAGAAATAAAGCAGGATTGGGATGTTTGAGAAGGTTGCTTCTCTTTCTTGTGCTTGGGCTTCTTAATTGTCAACTCTTCAATATAGAAATCCCCATTTTCATCTTTGCGCTTTCTTTTCCACTCTACATGAAAGGCTTTCATGGAGTATATTGAGGGTGTGCTTAGTTGAATTGCATTGCCTTTTTAGCGTATATTTTATCTAAAATTCCTTCGGATTGCTACGTTTTCGAAGTTGTTAGTTTTAACTTTTCACTAGATGGTGTGGTTTTAGATGCCTATGCACTAATACATATTCTTTAATTTATAGCGGAAGCTCAGCATCAGATAGAGCCTGTTAAACCGTCTCCTGTAATGTTTTGAAGAGTAATATGTTAGGTTAACAAAAATATTTTTCTTTGACTTTACAGGTGGTGAGGGCTTTAACTTTCTTGCAGAAGGGAAGAGATTCTTTTCAAGATAAATGGGAGGCTGTTACAATACCTCGTGGTACGCTTCAGGTCTGTGGGTTTCTTCTGTCTTTTCAAGAGATTCTTTTCAAGATAAATGGGAGGCTGTTACTTATGTTTACGGTTGTAGTTGAGTTTTGACTATTACAGATTTTTAGGTGATGGGAATTCATATAACTTTTATTGTCGCTTTATTAGCAAATTTGCTACTCAACAGTTTTGTACCAAAACATATATAGCAAATCTCTCTCTTTTTTTCTTCCAATTTTCATGACTATATGGTTCTTTTCTCCAATTCTGGGGTGTGCATCTTCAGATGTGATCTCGTAATTGGTAAGTACTTTTGTGCCGAACGGGTCGGTGGCTCCATTTGTGTAGATACATTATTTCAATACCATTCTTTTGTTCAATGTTCTTATAACTGCTGAATTACTGTGGATATCATACTGTGAGCTGTTCATGTTTACTGTTGCATGCTATGTATGGTATAGGCAACATTTCTTCATAAAGGATTTGATGAGACCCGTCGGCTTGGTCTGAGAAGTGAAACAGAGCAGGTCCATAGGTTCTTTTCATTCTCTATCTTTTCTATTCGTGTTCTATTTGAAGCTAATCCGAGTTCTTTGTTTGAACCAGCTGGTGCGCCACGCATCTCCTCTAAGCGAAACTGGAATGCTTGTTGTTGATTCTGTAGTAAGTCATTTTTCCACTTCTACCCTTGAATTACTAGATTGTATAGGGTCATCAGTACTTTTGTCTGATAAAAGACATGGTCATTTTCTAGGTGCCTGGTGGCCCAGCTCATAAACAATTAGAGCCAGGTGACGTGCTTGTTTGCATGAACCGGGAGGTGCGTTCAATTTGTTTATATATGATGATAACTATTTCGTTTGAGGAGCATGATGGCTTATGTCATGTCTTCATTTTGCTTGTTAAAAATCATCTAATGATTGATCTTATTAAAGAATATGATCAACATATGTTACTGCGAGCTCACATTGAAATCAACTTTACCATTTGACTTGTAATCTAGGTGTTCATCTTAAACATCATCTGAAAGTGAAACTATGTCCTTAGTTGTTCAAATCTTCATGCAGGTAATTACTCAGTTTCTGAAGATGGAGAGTCTACTTGATGATGGTGTTGGCCAAAATGTTGAGTTAGAACTCGAAAGGGGTGGGAGACCTTTGACTGTTCAATTGACGGTGAGCTACTGGAATTTTTGGGTTCCATGATCTATACTGATATTCTTGTCTTGCCATGATGTTACACTATAAGTCCAATTTGTTTTCTGATACTTATCACAATACCTGTAATAGTACATTGATGACTATCTGGAACCCAAATAATGACTATTAACATACATCTTTTGCGTGGCATGTCTGTATAGTAGGTAATGGGCATTTGAAAACCTTTTTATTTCTCCATTTAGTTGTCTGTGGCAGAAGAGGAAGAACTCTTCATAGCTCTTGGTTAAAACTAAAACTAAACTGGTGCAATCGAGTTTATGTTAAACCTATATGTTCATAAGGTTGTACAAATTTCCATCTTTGTTTCACATAAAGGTCTTGACTTTTATTATGATACATATGCACCTCTTGTCTATTATCCAGCTTTATCTTCAGAGTAATCTACACAATGGCAGTCCTTGTAAAGTTAATTGTAGTGCAGGTGTTTTTATTCAATGTTTTACTGTTGTTTCAAGATATAGGTCTTCAGTTTGGCTGATAAATGCATGTTCAAGTTAGTCAATGCCATCTTCCTTGGCATTGTGTTTAGTGTTTGCTTATTGCTGTGAAATTCATCAGTTCGCCATATGCTATCTTCAGGTTCAGGATTTACACTCGATAACTCCACACTACTTCTTGGAAGTTAGTGGTGCCGTGATCCACCCTCTTTCCTATCAGCAGGTTGGTCTGATTATCTTTAATTTGTTTATTGCTTTTGTATTATAAGAGATGATCATTTTGCCGCCAGTATGACCTCACACTGTCATTCAATGGCTTGCAACTTTTGTTGCCAAAGATAGCTCTCTTTAGCAGGTATAGCTTCAGATTATAATGTACACTGGCCTCTTTTTGCCAAATTTTTTGTACTGTTAGGAAAATAGTGAGTGGATAATCATTTTTTAAAGTATAGATAAAATATATGGCAAATAATCACGCACCCTCCTGTTTTGAATCCTTGACCTCATAGAGGTTGGGCTCTACCTGCAACCCGGATGCCACTAGGAAAATAGTGCATGGATAATCTTAATGACACTAGTTAGACTCGGTTTAATTTTAAGCTCAAAGGGAGCATGGTTTGAAATTTCTCCTGGTCTTTGCTCCTACTTGCTCCTACTTATTACTGTAACATTTTTCTTAGGCCACAAGTTTATGCAATAGTTTTTTAAGCAGAAAATCCTTATGAACTAGTGGACAAAGAAACTAAAGTATATAATTTGGTCAAGTGAAGTGAGGCCTTATCCCATGAACTTGGATTGATATACATTTTTTCTTGCTTGAATACCTTCCCAAGATGTCAGATTTACTGCTGTCATATTGTATGATCCAACTTACCAAACATCAAGAGGCTTTCTGGTTGATCTTTACTCACTCCTCATGCATATGTATTGCTGCTCTTTTGTAATTATTTGCCTCTTTGATTCTTGCTTTTTTCTTATCATAGACTCTAAATATCTTTCCTTCTTAAACAGGCTAGGAATTTCCGTTTTCAATGTGGTCTCGTCTATGTCTCAGAACCTGGGTAAGTTCTTTTATAGGTTCTGCTCAGAGTGAATTTTGAAACCATTTTCATTTAAGTATGCTTGTTGTACCATGTGCAGTTATATGCTTTTTAGAGCTGCAGTTCCAAGGCATGCTATTATAAAGAAGTTTGCAGGTGAAGAGATTTCACAGCTTGAAGACCTTATAACTGTTCTATCGAAACTTTCTAGAGGAGCTAGAGTTCCAATGGAGTATATAAGCTACATGGACCGTTATAGGAGAAAGGTAGTTACACAAATCATATTAGAAGCCTTTTTTGCTATGAGTTGCAGCATTTATGTATATGTAGTTGTCTATGCAATATTGCATCTGTGTGTGTGAATTCCAAAATTTTGAGGAGGTGGAATCTTATGGCTTTCTTTCGGCTGCAGTCTGTTCTAGTTACTGTTGATCGCCATGAGTGGTATGCCTCCCCTCAGATTTACACCCGTGATGACAATTCCGGTCTCTGGATAGGAAAGCAAGCTCTGCCTCTTGACTGCCCACTTCTATCTTTTGGGACAGAAAATATCGAGCAAGGCCTGATAAATCATGGAGATGTTGGTAAACAATTGGTTAACGGTGGTAGCAACACAGAGACCAATAGCAGCACTGAATCACATGCTCAAGCAGAATCTGACAGTGGAACAAAAAAACGCAGAGTTGGGGAAGAGCTTTCTGCTGATGGAAGTATGCTTGCTGATTATACCTTAAACGAACCAAAAATTGAGAGCCAGGACGATCGGGAAGTGACAGCCCCTCATGGTACAGCAGCGGATTTTGGCAATGCTTCTGTTGCCGAGCGTGTGATCGAGCCCACTCTTGTCATGTTTGAGGTAAATTTTCTTCAGGGATCAACTAACTCGTCGTTCATGTCTGCCTGTGCTCAAAAACTTCTCATTGCTGTTTGACTTATCAGGTTTACGTACCATCATCATGTATGCTTGATGGGGTCCACTCACAGCATTTTTTCGGAACTGGGGTCATCATACATCATTCTGAAAACATGGGATTGGTTGCAGTCGACAAGAACACCGTTGCCATATCAGCATCTGACATCATGCTCTCCTTTGCTGCCTTCCCTGTGGAAATTCCCGGAGAGGTTGACCGTCTTCTGTTCTTACACAAGTCTATTTAGCATTCATACAACTCCGATTGACTGTTATAGATTCGCAGGTCGTCTTTCTTCATCCTGTTCACAACTATGCTCTTGTTGCATATAACCCTTCTGCACTAGGATCTGCCGGGGCTTCTGCAGTACGAGCTGCTGAACTTCTTCCTGGTAGGTTAATATTTTTTTCATTGTGGTTATTCCACACGGATTCTAATTACTTTTTTTTCTTTTCATGTCAGACCCTGCTTTACGGCGTGGTGACTCTGTCTATTTAGTGGGGTTAAGTAGGAGCTTACAGGCAACATCTAGAAAGTCTGTCGTCACCAACCCGTGTGCCGCCCTAAACATTAGCTCAGCTGATTCTCCACGGTACAGAGCAACCAACATGGAAGTAATCGAGCTTGACACTGGTACCTTTCCATCATTCTTATTGTAGAGTAGTTTATCTCAGAAAGGGTAAAGTCGTTTTTGGGTTGCATGCAGATTTTGGCAGCACTTTTTCCGGAGTGCTTACTGATGAGCATGGAAGGGTTAAAGCCATATGGGGAAGCTTTTCAACTCAGGTTTGTAGTTTCTACTCTTTGCTGAAAGGAGTTTTTAATGACTAAGAACTGATAATAGACTTTGGTTTGCAGCTGAAATATGGGTGCAACACATCTGAAGATCATCAGTTCGTTAGGGGTATCCCTATATATACGATAAGCTCAATACTTCAAAAGATCGTATCTGGTGCAAAAGGACCGCCTCTTCTCATAAACGGCATTAAAAGACCCATGCCTCTTGTTAGAATTCTAGAGGTTGAGCTTTATCCTACTTTGCTATCGAAGGCCAGAAGTTTTGGGCTGAGCGACCACTGGATCCAAGCTCTTGTGAAAAAAGATCCCGTTAGACGTCAAGTGTTACGTGTTAAAGGTTGTTTGGCAGGATCTAAAGCTGAGAATCTATTAGCACAAGGTGATATGGTGTTGGCAATCAATAAAAAGCCAATTACATGCTTTCGCGATATTGAAGATGCATGCCAAGCGTTGGATCAGCACGATGACACACAGGGGAAACTTGGATTGACCATCTTTCGTCAGGTTAGCCTGTGAGCAGATTGATTATTCATCAGTTAAGAAACACCTGGCATATTTTTGATAATAATTCTTTGTGGTTTCTCAGGGGAATGAAATCGATCTTCTTGTGGGAACAGATGTGAGAGACGGCAATGGAACCACACGTGTGATCAATTGGTGTGGATGCTTTTTACAGGATTCTCACCCAGCAGTGCGTGCTCTCGGGTTTTTGCCTGATGAAGGCCATGGTGTATACGTGACAAGGTATGTGTCTAATAATATTTTGTCCCTTGGGAGCTAAAACCACACACTAAGGGTTTATGGCGTGTTTGGTGTGTGGATGGGACTAGGCTGGACATGAGCAGTAGTTTACCAAGTTAATTCCATATTTCTGATTTTTGTTTCATCTATTTTGGCGGGACAAAAATCCAGTTGATTTGAAANATATATATATATATATATATATATGATAGTCCGTTTGTAGCTGATATGGGACTTTAGTAATGGCAATCTATCAAAATTTTCAGGTGGTCTCATGGAAGTCCTGTGCATAGATATGGTCTATATGCTCTTCAATGGATTGTTGAAGTGAACGGGAAACCAACTCCTGATTTGAATGCCTTTGTTGATGTAACAAAGGTACAGCCTTATCGTTGAAGCGAAATCAAGGTGTGTTATTTCATGGAAAAATAGTATTTATATATAACCCCGAGACCTGATTTGCATTTCAGGAAATAGAAAACGGAGAATTTGTTCGTGTGAAAACAGTGCACCTGAACGGGAAGCCACGAGTGATGACATTGAAACAGGACTTGCACTACTGGCCTACTTGGGAACTGAGGTTTGATCCCGAAACTGCGGTGTGGCAGCGCAAGACGATTAAAGCATTATGAACTGGAAAAACGAAGGGTGGGTATATAGGAAAAAAGAATCACAACAATATATGTAGGTCATCAGGTGTATATCACAGTGTTGTATTAGATTAAGGGCTGATGACACAAATCATACAAGAACCAGTATCTAAGTTTTGAAGTAGTTGTAGCTAGATTAAAACATCTAGTGGTATTGAAGTTTTTGAAGAAAATTACTTCCATCAATACAATGATTATGATGTCATGGTTTCAGTTGCGTGTACGATCTGTTGTTATAAGCTGTGGAATTACCGCTTCTATGTGTTTATGGAAACGATCTTACCGTTCGGGATAGAGGTAACGTATGTATATTTTACCCTGTGCTAGACCCTATTTTGTATGAGATTTACTAGATCTGTTTTGAAAGTTTTTGTCAATAGTGCAAAGCTTGTAAACAGAGATCCACAAATCGAATATCCATTTCCTTATCTACTTGACATCTCACGTGTTTACGTCCCCTTCATTTGATGAATGCAACACAACAAAAGAAAGAGGAGCAGGACAAAAGACTACAAAAATTCATGTCTAAAAGAAACATCAGCAAATTGGAAAACATGAAAGACGTTTCATTCTTTATACGATGTTACTCATTTACATTTTAATTTCTTTTTGCAACATATCAAAAACCCTAACCTTAACCGAAAGATCCTAATTCATTAAACAAATTTCGTTC
>LUCG01019367.1:0-23289 GCA_001633085.1 Carthamus tinctorius | reverse complement strand
CGTTCACAACCAAAAAGTGGTTCACATTTGAACTTTCCTCTATGTATATATATATATATATATGACACATGCAATCACATTAACTAACAAACATATGGAGACCTGGACTGTTTTTTAAAAAACCAATTTAACCAACTTAATTTACCCCAAGGGTATTAGTGATTTGCCAAAAATTAACCTTCCATTAAGTGTATTAATTCCAACTATAATGTATCCATTTTCATCATCCTCTTTTCTCTGCTATTATAATGATGTGATGAGAAATTATAGAAAATTAAATGTTTTTTTAGATCATGTAATTTAAATTTCTTATTGTAATTGAATATTTATTTATTTTTAAATCAAAGATGATATTGATGACCATGAAATGTCGAAATATTCATGAAACATTTCCAATAAAAATTTAAATTAAAGAAGAAGAAAAAAAAGAGTTGTAGTTTTTATAAGTTTTTACATGAAGAGCGTATATATAATAAGCAACATGAGATAGAGAGAGAGAGAGAAGCAACATGAAATCTTATTATTTTAGGAGATGAATTAAGGTTGCTCAAAATCAATGGCGAGGTTCCACTCCCACCGTTTTGAGGGTGGTAGAATCAGCAGATCTGTAATTAATTAAGAAACTATTATAAGTATTGATAAAGAAAGAAAGAAAGAGATGAGATATAGTATATAGTATAATAGTACCAATTACCGGGTAGATGATGATGTGTGTTTGGGGATGGAATGATGATTTTTCTGAATGTGAGCTACTTTCCTAAGGACTGATTTGGTGAGGAATTTATCGCCAGAAGCAATGCAGGAGTCGGGATTATCAACCTCTGGAACCATGCTTCTGTTGGTTTTGTTGACCTGAACCCCAGGGTGATGAAACAGCTGTTGGGTAACGCTCCTCACAGCAAGGAACACCGCTCCCCCTGTAAATCCAAACAATATATATATCGGGAATAGGTCAGCTCGTGATTTAAGATTCCCTTTTCCACCACTACCGCCCTCCTTCCTTGAAGAAACGAAGCTGCTACGTAGTTGTTGATGATGACTATTATTATTCATCATCAAATGCCCAATTGATGATGATCGCCACTGCCTCTGCACATCATCCAAAATCACAAACACTTTTATATATATTTTGCATTTTGCATTTTGCATTACATTAATATATACACATATACATAGATATTGAGAGATATATATATATATACACCCACCGTAGCATACAAAGCCATCATGATGTTGTTTTATATATAATTAATTTAAGTTTGATAATGAATGAAATAGGAGGAGGAGGAGGGTGGGTTATCATGAATTATATTAAATTGCAGTTGCGATCTTCAGGGTGACAACAGTGGCAGAGAGTCTAAATCGGATAACTATAACTATATGCATACCATTACCATACCATCTTTAATTAATTAATTAATGGATGAGAGATAACTCTAATTAATTTTCAAAAAATCACAATTCTCTCATTTCATTTCATTTCATTTCATTTCATTTCATTTTAATTAGGATGAAGGTCAAACTTGCGGCTTTGAAGATGAAGTCAAAATTGATGATCTGATCAACTATATAATTGGAATTGGATGCAACTTAAAACATCATATAGCTTTTTTTCCTCTTTTTTTTGGGGGGGAACGACATATAACTCACACACACGTCCAGTCGACAAGGTATCCGGGATCACCCGACTAATCCTCGGCCGACCCATGGCCAGGCATTGCCACATGCTCACCCCATGAATCAAACTCCCAAGGATGTTACCAACCACTAGGTTTCTAATGCTTTGATTGGAACATCATATACTGATTATTTTCCAAACAACAATGAAATTTGTTGTTAAACCAAAGGATGAGTAAGAAAACAAACAGATATAGAGTTGGAAAGATCGAGCACACATTTGAAAGACAAGAGCTTTCTGGCTGCTGAATACAACAGACTTGAGATTTCTTATCACCAAAAGAACCAGCAGCCAAACTTCAAATTTATGCTTCTGTGCAAATGTTAATTGGTTTTATAAATACCCAACTGAATAGCTTCTTCCCCTTTTAATTTTGTTGCTTCATATTATTATGGATTATATAAGGAAGGAAGGAAGGAACATAAAATTTAAATTCAATATTAATATACAATTTAATTAATTAATGTGTGTATATCAATATTATTGATCATCCCCTTCCCCTAGACGTAGTAATACTAGTAATCTGTAGTGGTAGTAAGCTTCACTCTGTACTTGTACCTGCCTGCTGCATACACAAACACACAGAAATTGATGACACTGACCCCCGTAAGAAGCCAATAGAAATAGTCAAATCTTCCGGTATTTATGTTCTGTGACAACCACGAATCTCCTCCTCCTCCTCCTGATAATGAGTTGATAATGTTGTTCAATATAGTCGCCGCAAAGCAGCCTAAACCGCCAGCCACAGCAGCATAAGCCGAACCCATACTTTTCATCGCATCTGGAGACTCCTCATACAGAAATTCCAATAATCCCACTATGCAAAACACTTCAGCCAAGCCAATCAGACAGTACTGGATCAACAACCAATAAGCACTCAGGCCAGGCATTGCACTCAGAAAACTCCCTTCATACCCTTGTCTTATCGCGTAATTCCTTCTGTATCTCTCAAAAACCCCAGCCCAAGCTACAGACACGATGGAAATCGCCAAACCAAGTCCCACCCTCTGAAGCTGAGAGGCCCCACGTGGATGGCCCGTGATGCATCTTGATAAAGGAACAAACACGCTGTAGTAAAAAGCCAACAACACAAATATGCTGAGGCCTGGAAAAACGGGCATGCATGTTACTGGAAGTTTCAGATGCCCCATATGAGTGTTTAGTGTGTATGCCTGTTGTACTGATAGAGTCAAATACTCGGTTAAGATCAGACTCAGCATTATGGTGCACGTCGGAATGGGAATCAGTTTCAACAGGATTTTTACTTCTTCCACTTGCGTCACAGTGCAAAGCTGCCAGGGACTCATATTTGTCTCGTCTTCCTTGAGTCTCAGAGCTGCTTTGTCCAACCATCTATACACAAAACAAAGATTATTATTCAAACATTCATACATATATACATATATATGGAAGAAATTATGTTATACATTCAATTAATTAATTGCTTACCTAAAACCATCTGTATGAGCTATCTTACCACTTCCTTTAATAGCAGATCTTGTCCCCTGAAGCTCATATAGGCCAACATATTCACTAGTGTCAAAGGAAGCATTTCGTTTCCGAAAAGCAGCAATGAGGACTTGAGCGACACGAGTGAGAGGGCTACCTCCAGGCAACCTGTGCCTGTATAAAGGAGTACCAAGAAAGAATACCATGTTGGAGATTCCCATAGCTATGGCCAAAGCTCCAAAGGCAAAACCCCATCCATGTTCCATTTGAATGTAGACCACAGCAGTAAATGCCACAATTGCCCCCAGAGTGACGGACAGGTAGAACAAGTTGAAGAACTTGTCGAGGTTGGAATCGTAATCTCTGCTCCTCTCATCAAATTGATCCGCTCCAAAAGAAGAAACACAAGGCCTGATACCAGCTGCTCCAAAGCCAGTCACATAAAGGACTGCATAAAGATACAACATTTGCCATGGTTTTGCAGGTTCACAGTTTCCTAATAACAGGGAAAGCTGGTTGCAGTCAGCTTGATTGGGCACCAGCACATTCAAGGTGGCACATAATGTTATTCCTGTTAAACCCTTTACAAAACAGAAAACAAATAAATTTAGGGAATTGAATTCTCTAGTTAGTTAGTTAGGTATAATTAATTTAGGATCTCACCACAAGATAGATGGTAGTGAAAATAGCAATAGTCCAATATCGACCAAGATATGCATCAGCCAGAAAACCACCAACAACAGAGGAAGCCTGTGATATTCCCAGAAAAATGTTGACAGCATTGGCTGAAGTAGTGAAAGGGCGATGCATGACATAGAACATAAAGGCTACCATGTTGACCGACAACCCAAAATAAGCCATTCTTTCTGCCATTTCATTACCTGCACTCAGTTGATAGTGATCACTAGTGGTGGTTTTCAAGATGAAGATGTTGTTTTTTCTATAGAATTAGATTAGCAGTGAAATAAGTTACCGAAAATGAACAAGGCAGCAATCCAGCCTCCAGTTTTGGAGAGATCGGTGATAGGCTTGCCATGGATATTGACGGGTGTAGTACCAAGTGTGGTGTAGCCTCCAGCAAAAGGGGAACGCCTGTTATCGGATTCAACAAAATACATACCAAGCTTCTTACTTTTTAATATCTCACCAGGATTTTCTTCCATTTGAGACCTATCAACCAAAACTTCAGGAGACTTGATCTCTCTACCCATATATCAAGAGAGAAAGCTTAGCTAGATGCACAAAAATAAAGAAACTGATATCATATATGATGATATATAGTATAGTAATAGTATAGCAAAAGGTGAGTGGTAGTAGTAGTAGTAGAATGAAGTGAAGTAAATGCGGTTGTTGGGCATAGAATGAATTATGGTAGGTAGGCAGGTAGCTAAGCTAGCTATGAAGAGAAAAGAAGAGAAGAGCATTGCATAGGTAGTAAATTAAACAATAAAGAAAGAGACATCCAACTGATTAATAAGCAAGTGGTACGTAAGTAATTAATGATAAATGGTAATAGTAGATGGGATGGGGACGGATGATTAATGCACTAACATTGCCTCCTGCCATATATATATATATAGTAACATTTTAATAACTTATTTTATGCTCGTAGCTAGCCTCGATCCAACGGGGATCTTGGCTAGATTAACAAACTTTTTTTAATTATAACTTATATTTTTATTCCTTTATATTAAAACAATGTATTTTTATAAAATAACTCATTAGTTGTATTCCAAAATTGTTGTGAAAATACCGAAACCCAACTAACAAAATAACTCACTAGTTGGACCTCACTATAAACACGTAATTCCCAAGGATAATGAACTAGGTTCTTATACGAGATAATAAGCGGAAATATAATCAATGAAAGCGAGAAGATTAACCACTCAGCATATGCAACGATATATAACCATATAATGCAAGATAAAGCAAAGTAAGAGAGACACCGACATTTTTACGTGGAAACCCAAATCGGGAGAAAACCACGAGCGGAGGACGCCAATAACTGATCCACTATCACTTGATGGTAATTACACTGAGATGTTACAAGCTTTACAACAATGGAGAGGAACTTCTATGGTTTAATTTCTTTTTGAGCTTAACAACTAGTTTGGAGAGAAAAATGAATTATATGAATAATTCAAATGTGAGGCGTCTATTTGGAGGATGGAAGACAAAGTACTCCTAAACATAATAATCTAATGCAAAGCTATGGCATCTATCAATATAAAATGGAAGCGGGTGTTGAGGTGTCAACCAAAGAAGTAAGCAACACCCCATACGGCCAAAAAAGGCCGGGCGGCTAATCATGCGGATTAGAAGCCGCATATCACCCGCAAATGCTACTGTTTGCTGAATATTTTTTTTCTCTCTTTCCTTTTTGTCTCCTTTTTGGGTGAAGGCAAGCCATATATTCACAATTCTCCATCCTTGACTTCCTATGATGATTGACTTAAACCGACCCTACATAGCAAATTATGTTTGAGACACTTGCACACATTTTATGAGATAGATGGTCCAAAAGATTTGAAACTTTATGGACATATACTTTATATGAAAGAAGAGGGTAGTATATAAACAACTTTCTAGCAATACTTATGCCAATAGTATCATCATCCGGTATATCAACCATGGCTCAAATAGGCTTAACCATCAAAGGCTTTAATATTAAGCAAGATCCATACGTGTTGTTTGACTTTATCACCTCTTTTTGGAAGAAGAAGAAGAAGAAGAAGAGTCTAACAGTGGATTTATGGAGCAAGTTTTTACATTCAAATGGGATCCATTGATTTTTGGATGATATTTAAACATCTAATATATCCATCCATATGAAAAAAAAAAATAACTACATAAAACATTGCTCAACAAACAACTCAAAATCCCTTATTATAAGACCATCCACAATGGGAAGCAGAGCGGCAAGCAATTGGTACCAATCGGCAAGGGTGGCAACACCGTCGAGGTTAATTGTCAAGGTTGGAAAATAGCACCCCCACCATGCCGGTTGCCTACCCCACACCACCCCATCCTACGCCATCCTCTCTCTCCTCTCTTTCTATCTCTCTCTTCTTTTCTTTTTTTTATTAATTATTTAAATTGGTATGAAAGTCAAGATAACTATGGATGAATTGATAAGGTGTTGATAAGATAGTAGAAAACTGAAATAGCATTGAGGTGACAGCTGGTACATTGACACCAGGCATGGTCTAACGGTTAACCCCGGCCACTCGCTCGCTGCATCACACTCTCCTTTTCAATCCAATTCTTCTACTAATCTAGGGTTAACCAACCAACCAGATCTATTGAATTCAAATCAAATCGCCATGATGGAAGTTAACAGCAAGTTCCTGAATGTAGGCGTCCTCCTCATCGCCACTCTCTTCGCCGCCAAAATCATTTCCGCCTTGTTATTCCCCAGATCCCGTAAACGCCTGCCGCCGGTGGTCAAGGCATGGCCGTTGGTAGGTGGATTGCTCCGCTTCTTGAAAGGACCCATCGTAATGCTCAAACAAGAGTACCCTAAGCTAGGGAGCGTCTTCACGCTCAACCTCTTGAACAAGAACATCACTTTCTTGATCGGACCTCAAGTTTCAGCCCATTTCTTTAAGGCATCGGAGTCGGATCTCAGCCAGCAAGAGGTCTATCAGTTCAATGTCCCAACTTTTGGGCCCGGCGTTGTTTTCGATGTGGATTATTCTGTGAGGCAGGAACAGTTTAGGTTCTTTACCGAATCTCTCAGAGTCACTAAACTTAAGGGCTATGTGGATCAGATGGTTACTGAAGCTGAGGTATTCTCTTTTCTGCTTTTCATTATGCTCATCTAATCTCATCATCCAATTTTAACTCTAATTATCTACTAATGTTAATATTTGTTGCTACTTCAGCATATATGCCAATAGAGTTTACTTTATGCCATTGGGATTTCTCTAACTTACTGCTACTTTTTAGATAGATCCTTGTTAATCTTTTTTTTTTTTTAAAAACAACAACAAAACAAAAGGGGGAAATGCTTAAAGAAACACAATCAGACATGGACAATAACAATTTGCTTTGGTTGATTCATATCCTTATAGCAGTAATTCTTATGGCTGTGCTCAAGTATCTAGCTGCATTAACCATGATCGTAAATGTGCAGGAATATTTCTCCAAATGGGGGGATACTGGTGAAGTAGACCTAAAATATGAACTAGAGCACCTAATCATCCTCACAGCCAGTAGATGTTTATTGGGTGAAGAAGTTCGTAACAAGCTCTTTGATGACGTCTCCGCCCTCTTCCATGACCTTGATAATGGCATGCTCCCTATCAGTGTGATATTCCCTTATCTGCCCATCCCAGCCCACCGTCGTCGTGACCAAGCCCGCAAGAAGCTTGCAGAAATCTTTGCAAGCATCATAGCTTCCCGTAAACAGACTGGCAAGTCAGAGAATGACATGTTGCAATGCTTTATCGACTCCAAGTACAAAAATGGTCGCCCAACAACTGAAGCTGAGGTGACTGGACTTCTGATTGCTGCTCTCTTTGCAGGGCAGCATACAAGTTCTATCACCTCGACATGGACAGGAGCATACCTTCTAGCCAACAACAAGTACATGTCTGCAGTGGTTGACGAGCAAAAGAAGCTGATGGAAAAGCATGGCAACAAGGTTGATCATGACATCTTGTCAGAGATGGAAGTATTGTACAGATGCATAAAGGAAGCTTTGAGACTTCACCCACCTCTAATCATGCTGTTGCGTAGCTCACACAGCGATTTCAGTGTGACAACCAAGGAAGGGAGAGAGTATGACATTCCAAAGGGACACATAGTTGCCACATCTCCTGCCTTTGCAAATCGACTCCCACACATCTTCAAGGATCCAGACACCTACGACCCAGAAAGATTTGATGCTGGTAGAGAGGAAGACAAGGCAGCAGGAGCGTTCTCATATATATCTTTTGGTGGTGGCAGACATGGATGTCTTGGGGAACCCTTTGCTTATCTGCAGATAAAAGCAATATGGAGCCATTTGTTGAGAAACTTTGACATGGAGTTGATCTCTCCTTTTCCAGAAACCGACTGGAATGCCATGGTGGTCGGTGTCAAAGGCAAGGTTATGGTGCGTTATAAGCGAAAAGGGCTTCCAGTCAACTAACCTGGAAGCGTTTGTTTGTTTGTTTGTTTTTCCAAATTCTGGTGTGCAAGCCAAAAGGTGTTGCAGTCAACACACACTAGAAAGGCTCATGCAATTGTTTTTCCAAGTTCTGGATGATTGTGTTTCCCTTATGTATCTTGTTGATGTTTGCTCAGTTTTGATGCTTCCTTTAAATCAGAAATTGCAGGATTGATATTTGCTAAAGGTATGATCTGTGCAAGCATTGACAATAACCATCCCTCTGCTATTTGATCATAAATAGCATATTTGTAAAGTAGTCCAACAATCAAGATCTTAAATCACATTTCTTTGTTTACTTGAAAAAGTAAAAGAAAATATCAAGAGTTAGGGGTCAACTGTGAACCAGCTTGATAACAAGTTAATTCGCATTTGGTTGTGTCACTAATTAACGTTGACATATAGGATTTCATGATGTTTTCTTTTATCAGTATCTCTTGATATTTGCAATAGAGATTGTCTCAATCTCGGTTACTAGCATTGATAATGGTGTAATCTAGTTATTTGTTATTGGCTTGAGTATGTTCTTTTATTTGCATCATTTGTTTATTGTGGTTTGGTCTTATGGTTCTTTTATTTGCATCATTTTCAGAACCCAAGCATTGACAGACATTAGGACAGTAGAGATGTTTTTAATTAAAAAAAAAAAAGTGCATTATATATATTCAGAAACAAAAGTTTAACATGCCAAGAAATAGGAGGTATCTATTAGCAACTGGAAATCCAGATTGTATTCCTGGCAGAGATATGATAGTGGGAACCATGGGAAGGGCAAAACCAACCACCAGCAGTCGATGCAAGCCAGTCTGGGTTCTTAAGTTGACTGCTAGCCAAGTTGATGTCTGATAATCCCACTAGTAACAGTGGAGATCAACCTCCAGGGAAAAGCATGCTCACAACTAATATGGACAGATGAAGGAACCTACCACCACTTAACACCACTTGCTAAGGGTCTCCAGGTGGGTTAATAACTGCTTTTAGATAATAGGGCATTTTTTTTATCAACAACAAATATTAAAAATATAAATAAATCAAGAGAATGCAATATAATTAAACACAACTAGTGTTATTGTCATTTCTTGAAAAAAAATCATAAGCAAACAAGGATACAAAAACAATTTAAAAGTATACAAAAACAATTGAAGGATGGATGTTTGTCCAAATGGAAATATGCCATCTCTTATCAAGTTTTTAATTGTATGTGTACGTGCTGGATTCCCAATTAAAAATTTTCCTCTATATTTTATTTTATGAACTTGTATTTTGTTGTATTAGTGATATTGAATGTTTATGTTGTATTAAAACCTCCTTATCAGTTGATATCTTTAATTACGAAAAAAAACTGGTCTTAACCATATAATTATATGGTTCCCTGGCAACCTCCTTACTTTAGTTCCATAGAAGACAAAATTAAATTAGATTGGGAAGCTGGAAAAATGCAGTTGGTGTCGATATCTTTTAGTTACCGGTAATGCTTCCAAACTTAAGCCTGTTTGTTCTTGTTCTGTTGCAATTTGATTTTCAACAAGAGCCAAAGCTCCTCATCATTTAAACAGCAAACAAAATTTAAGCATGCTATGGGCCATGGCTATGCCGCTACAAATTGTTCAGTAACTTCATTAAAGAGAATTTAGAAAAATAAAAAAAGGACTACATGCAAGCAAGCAGCTCCTCCCAAAACAAACACAATGAAAGATGTCAAAAGTTAAAATAAAAAATGAACATGGACCAAAAGCAGAAATGACAAGCAGGCAGGGCCCCCCTAACTCTATAGTCAAAAACAGGATTCTTGGAGATCAGCTGATAATGCTGCTATGTATATGTCTCTTCAATCAATCCTTACCCTCCTCTTACTTAATTCATCAAAATCTAGAAACAATCCAAAATTTAAAAGCTCCCCCCCTCTTGCTCTTTCTTTCTTTTGATTTCTCCACCACAAGGGCGCCTTCAGTTTGGTCAACCACAATTACACAAACTTCCTCTGCTCTTTCCCTCCTCACCCACCCCGGCTCAATGTACATTAGAAAATTTGAGGTGGGCCTCCTTCAATTAATTACCTGTTGTTATCTAGATAGAAGGTTAGCATGACAAAAAGGAGCAGCAGCAGGCCTTTCTCACTCAAAATCCTTGGTGGAACCTGAAGACGAGTCCCCATTTGAAGACACCTCACCATTTCCCACATCTTGTGAGCTTTCCTCATTTGTGCTGTTTCTATTTTTGTTCACTCTTGATCGAACATTAACACCCATTGGAAAAGGCACCTGCATACCAAAAATTAAACATGTCTTCAGTACCAATATATAACTACAGTCAGGCCCACATGAACAAAAAGACTCACAATTTGGACCAAACCAAGATGATCATTCTAAAATTCTGTACACAAGTAAAAAAAAGCAATAATGCACATGTCATGTCATACCTGATCACCTGCATTTGGACCATCCGTGTGAAAAAGGATGGGCCGGCAGCGTTTATCTTCATTCATCAAACTTGAGTTCTGAAAGTGGGCAATTAGTGCAGCTTTTCCCTGTATTCGAGCGTATGCAAGGGATGCTACCTTCTCACTGTTGAACTTCTCCCACTTCTTCCCATTAAATGCCTGTAATTTCCTCGTCACTTGATTAATTGAAGTTTCCATTAAGCATCAATAAAATGAGGTATATACATCCATACATGTTTCTCTACTTCTTATAGCAAAAGGTTGCACCATATTATTTATCTAAAGACAAGTCGCCCCAAAAAAAATTCATCTTTAGAGAACACAAACCTGGTAGAACGGAATAATAAGAGAAGGATCGGTCATGTTGATGAATGCATAACCCACGTTGCATTTGTTCTGCCAAGAAAAATTGGGGAAACATTGTCAGTCTGAATTCTATCACCCAAAAATCATGGTTGCATTCGTACAGACAGCAAAACTATATTAACAATATTGTGGCATGATAAAGTTAGAAAAAAATATGGATGCAGGTAAATCACTAGCCTTGAAATCTATAGGTAGGTAGATAAAATCATATGTTCCACGATGGCGTTCATCAATTGCAGCCAACAGCATTTTAGAAGTATACCTGCAATTTCCAACATGAAATAAGATCAACTATAATATCATATGAAAAGTAAGAAATTCAACAAAATCATTCAGATATGTTGCAGCTTTTAGACATAAACAAAACATACTCAATCCCAACAGGGGATGTGGACTCAAACACATTGTACAAGATTTACAGGGAACACACAGCTTTGCTTTGGTCACTATGATTTTCATCTCCAGCTTCCAAATGGATAGTGTGGTGTGTGATTAAACATGGCCGTTTGCAAACTCCATGAAGCATGCAAGCTACCTCTAGCATCAATGTATGCATGCACCATATCATCCGGTAGGGGTTTACCCATGTGCATGATGCAAGTATTTACTAAGAAAGTTTAAACCTTGTCTTTCATATTCTTCACCCATCCTTATAACTATATACGATGATTGTTATTAAACTTTCACAACCGTATTAGCTGCTGTTTACTAACTTGACGCTTGCATGGATATAAAATCGGTCTCTCCCATTATTTAAAAACCACAAACTCAAGCTATTACCAGGTTTCAAAATAGAACAGTTTTTAAGATAAGAATCAAAATATCTGATCAAACAACAAAGATAAGCTGTTATGCTTAGACATACTTGTTAGGGATGTTCTTGATCATCAGAGTCGTTCTTCTGTCTTCCCCTCGCATTATACGGTCCAGATCGAGTTCAAATTGTTTCTTGTTGTCAGCTTGATTTGAACTTCCTTCATTTCTACGACTTCTAGCTCGATCACTAGCAGAATCAAATGAATTCATCATAGGAATCATTTGTCCTCTACCAGGAAACATTACACTATTCTGATGATGAGAAGCTAATCCAATATTTTTTGATGGAATTGGCAGGTCCATAGAGTTTCCACCCATACGAGGAAAGATATTATGAGAAACAAAATCCAGAGGATGCGGTGAGTTACCCGGTACCCTCATATTCCCAAGAGAACCTGGATGGAAAACTGATGCATCAGGGGATTCCCCTGCATAAGAGTGTCGTCTATCCCAAATGGAAGGATTGACAGATGGTGCTGATCCCACATGCTGGTTGTTGATGTGCAGAAAAGTGTTTGCCACATGAGCCGGTGCTCTAGGAAGAGCATGAACCAGTGGAGCACTATGAGCATTACCGACTCCATTGATTAATGATGGTGAGTTGGGCCACATCATGTTATGGGGCTGCGGCTGCGGCTGATGAGAAGGATTCCACATGTAATGATGAGTGGCAGGAGGACAACTTGCATTTCCAGAGAGGCCAAAGACTGAGGAAGGAGATAACCGATGGGTCAAATAAACCGTTTCACAGTTCTGATAACAGCACAAGTCAACCAAGATGACAATTCATTCCATGAAGATTGCAACATTCACTAGTTGGCACACATTTCTAAGAGGTTTTATTTCTTTTTGCAAAAACATACTTGGAACAACATTTTAAGCAAAAGAAAATTAATTAGATGGATGAAGAAGCTCCTAAGGTTGTGTGCCAAAACATCATTTGTTGTAGTTCTCTTGGCCCTTGGGACAGGTTTCCATTCCAGAAATCAGGTTTCGCTCCCAGTATGACAAGACTCACTGATAATAAATATAATGATAATGAATTAACATAGACATGGAGCTTAAGACACCCCTTACCACTGTCACTAGGTTCAAGTGAGCGTCCAATTGAGCCACCAATTCTGTTAAACTGCCTATTTCCAGCCCTTTCAGACATTCTGCAATTTAAACTTGAAGCCATGGTGCTAGGAGAATTGCATAGAATACTATTGGCTAAGCCATCTTGATACTCTGGAAGGGAATGTGGGTGGTAATTTGGTGTGCTCCTGAAATCATATTTCAGTTGGTTCTGTAACTGAGAAGACTCCAACAAACTGGATGGCATGCCACCTGATTCCACTCCTATAATAGAGGAAAAACTTTTAGAGACACTAGATGGGACTCCATGTTGGATTTCAGTGTCTAATAGTTGAGTGGCAGGGGCTGCAGTTCCGGAATGAAGACCCAAGAGAGTTCCGTTGTCCAGGCTACCAGGTGTAACTCGAGCATGTGAAACTGGTCCTGTGAGAACAGTGTCAGCTATATTCATTATATTATGACAATCATAAAATATCTTACCAGAAATTTCTGTTGTGAAATCAGAAGGGCTAAACATTTGCAACAAAGCACTAGTTTCATCAAGATCCAGCTCTGGAAATGGACTGTTCACGCTGCCAAAATTAGAACATGATAAGAATGTAATGTTTATAATATTGGGCAAACTTCAGCCTACAGGTTAACATAGACTAGATTTAGAAAGCAGATAGGGCTAACTACCATGTTAGAAATCAAAAGTACTTTACTAGTTACTTTTGCACAAGTGCAAAGTTAACAACACAAATTATCTTTTGCTGAAGCAAGGCACGATTTACAAACTCAATATCTCAGGCAAGCTGGTCAAAGCATAGAATAAACAGATAACAATAACAGCTATACCAAGAGAGTCCTACCGTTTAGAACCACCAGGCTGGGATTCAAGCCTCAACTGTTTTCCTCCAATCTCACTCTTGTTTAATTCATGCAAAGCAGCTTCTGCAGCTCTAATATCATAAAACTCTATGGACTTGTGACGACTTCCTTGTGGAGCTTCACGGATCTGCACCCCAGGACAAGGATTATCCAACTAAATAATATAGCTGCCAGACTCGAGGTCAAAACACAAAAATGGCAGAAACAATCTTACCTCCTTAACCTCACCATAGACACCAAAAATATGATGAAGTTCATCATTAGAAACAGTAGAATCAAGGTTAAATATCACAACGGTGCCTCGATTGATATCTTTGTCTGAAGGGTTGTCCTAACAAAAAGAAAAGAACCAATATATATAGAGTTAGCAACACTAGTTATGGCAGTAACAGGAGAAGGGGAAAAAGAAGCAATCAGCAACAAGAGAAGACAACTTTGTAGAATCAAGGTTAAATATACTCTAACTACCTCTTATAACATGAACAATCCATTTATGCTCCAAAAGACATCTTGAATTGTATTTTATTCTTAAAACCTTAATAAGACTTCTGAGGAGACTCATTATGGCAACACATGTACTATAGCATGTAACGCTTATTACAATAACTAATTTAAGGACTGATTCAGAAAACCTAATCAACGTCTGGGATATTTGCATCTCATATAAATAAATTACAAATTCATTTTTTCTTTTCCTTTCTGAATTTCATATTATTTCTGACCTAACAGGAATATTTATAGTAGATCTTGCAAGTAAGGGCCAGTAAGAGAACAAGGAGTAGATAACTTCCTACAGCACATATTGCAGAAAACTTGAGGAGCATGTCAAATGATAGGCATCATGTACAGATAAAAGTAATTAGAGAGATTATCAGCCTAGCTGGTCTCCTAGTCCCTTTCGGCCACTAACTGATACAGTAAAGTTATAGACAAATTTCATCTTCAAAAAAACTTGTCCATTAGGCTAGAACTTCCGAAGTCTATCTGATATATCATTGCACATTGACAAATAAATAAATCTGAAACCAAGTAGTCTTGTTGGGCACAACAAGACAGTGCTCACTGTTTCAGCCATAAGCTAAAATAAATCATACATAGAAAGATTGAAAAAGAAAGCAAAAGCAACCTTTGGAATTGAGTAATGAATGTCAAGCTTCCTACGCCTCAACGGTTTGTTCTGAAGAGCTTGCATGGCACTTCGGGCTGCTCTTATATCATAGTATGATATCATCACAAAGCCACGATGCTTGCAGGCTGTGTAAAGAGTGCGGATATCTCCATATTGCTGCACAGTTATTGTTTCTATTATGGCCAAGACCCATCAACACCAATATATACTAATAGATATGTGGTATATCTTTACCAATCCAAAGAAGAAAGAGACATACCTCGAACAAGATTCGTAACTCAGAATCTTCCACGTTGCTGTTGATATTTCTCACGAAAAGTGTTCTTGATGGGTGTTCCCCATGAGGGTGTTCCCCACCCATGGCCCCACCAGATGGCCCCAACTGGCTAGCAGAACTTCCTCCAGATATTTCAAAATTTCTCTGTCCATCATCTTCTCCCAACTCCATCCCTCCGACACTGCTAAAGAAGTCCAATTCCTCCAAATCATCTCCACTGCCTGGTTGCACCTTACAGTCAAGCCCATCAGTCACTCCAGAAAGCAAATCATCATCATCTGGGAGGAGATTTCCAATAGTTTGGGCCTCAATCTCTTCAAGAGATTCAAATGGTTCCTCTTCTTCATAGTGGGAGGCCGCAGCACCAACAGAATGACCATACATGCTATTATTTGCTGATAATCTCACTGCAGAATGCACCAAGTTGGAAAGGGGAAAAGGAAAATAAATTTCTGTGATGAATGAACAGAAGAAAACTGAAGAAAATGCCTGTATATAGTATTTCTTCTGGTGACAAGGGCTGGAACAATTATTGAAGGTTCACACCGAACATATTCTTTCCATATCTCAAAGCTAATTTGGAGTCTAATGCAACCCCTATGAACATTATAAATCACGCTAAAACCAAATACAAAAGCCTAGTTCACAATAATCCTAATAATCCTATAGGATTATGCACTTCAAAGAACCATGGAGGAAGGGGGGAAATAGAGGATTTTGAGAATGGAGAGAACTTACATTTTCTAGTGAAAAGCTCTGACAATGAACTTGAAAAGAGGCCATTCTCGTAGTGATCACCCATGACATTGAACTTGTTCCCAGGCATAAGATACGATTTATGATCCATATTCACATTAACTCTGTTTCCTCTATCACTATCAAGAGGTCTCCGTATAGAATGACCAATTGTTCTCCCTGCTCCCACGGCGTTATTCTCTAAGCTAATATGAACCTTATGGTCTTGGTTCTGGTAAACGTTAGGGACATCAAAGCGCTTCAACATGTGAGGATCCGATGACATCTGTTTCTCCACGGGCAATGATGCAAGCGAACTGTCCCCAAGTGCGTATATTTTGCCATCTTTTGGACCTGAAAGCAACAATATCAGTTGAAAATAATAAGAATACAAATGAGTAAAACTCAGTCAGACCAGCAGAGATGCCATCTGTGTACAAGCACAATAAATGAATCAGACGCCTTTAATAGCTACACCCCCTAAATGCATGAATGGATAACAAAGCAGATAGGGGTAATGTTCCACAGCACGGCACAATGATAAATAATAATGAAACTTTCTGCGAAGATCAAAGCTCATTAAATCTTAGAGAATCTGTACGGTTAGATGTCTTGAGGCCTGTGAACTCCCTGTAAACCACCAGCTTCTAATCTTCATGAAGGGTAACAACCCCAAATTCTGAAGTTTTTATACTACCATCTAAAACTTTTGGAATCTTCATTTATGACTTTGTTTAGGCAGTTGTCTAGGAAGAATACTAGAACATCACCTTCCCCTTCCAAGAGAGTAAAATTGGGTATCTTTATTATCATTTCAGTTTTCATAAATACAAAATCTTTAGTTTCCATGAGACAATAGATTCTAAACCCCTCACTCCATGGTTACCTGAATGCTTCACTGAAAAATAGAGTGGTCCTTAATAACAACATTAAAGGGGTTGATTTAGAAATTGGCCAGATTGCTTCCCTGGGAGCTGTTAAGTGATTGATTTGTCAACTAAAATGGCAACTACATTATAATTTTCACAAAAGAAAATGCCAACCGTATCGTTAATCCATGAACAGGATCAATACATCTCGATAGGAAAAGAATCAATAGAAAAATAATCCTTTGGAAATATAACCTGAATGGTATTTCTTTCACGTAATCAAACAATATTCATTAGATAATGCATGTCCAAAAGACAACAGACTAACAAGAAAACGTCTTAGTTCATAGTCTTTAATTAGTGGATGCTCAAGTGTTTGATGGACATTGTATATCTATAAGCATATGACTGCTGCTCACCATAGTCTTCAGGCATACCATCTGTCTTCCAGAACCCAATTTGTCTCTGCAAATTGAAGTAATAAACATGAGGAAAATAAAACCTAATCAAAGTAAACCGAAGGAAATGCCTGGAAAAGAATTGATCACATATGAAAGGCAGGCAAGTTAAAAGGCTACCTCATTAGAAAGTTGCACTTCATCAGATAAGAACGAAGATGGTGATAAACCATGTGAGTCCATGAGTTCAGATGGCATGCTTAACCCTAAAATGCTACAAAGAAACAATTAAAATTGTTTCTTTATGGTTTCAACAGGGAAGGCCCAATTCTACTCAACCAGCCAACTTGAAAAATCCTGTTTCAGAAGGTAAATCAGGAGCAAAAAATTTCAAGCAAAGGGATTAGGAGTTCCAGGTTTAAGAATAATGCAAGATTTTTCTTTTATATATATATATATATATATATATATATATTAAAACAAGCAAAAAGAGTTTGTTAGTCAGTGAGATTATGGTTTCCTGGGACTAAAATTGAGAAAAAAATATATATATGAAGTCTAAAATTGAATAAAGACAGGTAATTTAGTAAGGAAATAAAAATCTAAGGTAATTAAATTTTTTGGAAAAGAAGGAAGATAAAAGGAAGCATCTTTGTTGAAAATCAAGAGGCATAAATCCGATCTAACAAGTAAAATTGTGCTGGATTGAAGAGAGGTAAAGCCGATCTAACAAGTAAAATTGTGTTGGAGGTGAAGGAAGTCCCAAAATTGAGAAAAAGAAATCTGTGAAGTTGAAAGTTAAGGGATGAAGAAATGCAAGCAAAGAAAGACGCACCTTGTTTATGAAAGTAAAAACGCCATGAGAGATGAAGAAGAGATAATTGAGATGGGGAATTTAAAGGGGAAAGAGAGAGAAATCGAATGGATTACGGCATAAGGCAAGGGAGAAAGGAGATTTGGAGAAGGGATCTAGGTTTCTGTGCCGTGCAAGAACCTCCAAAGCTTCCTTTGATGCCTTCTTCTTCTTGTTCTCTCTCTCTCTCCTCTTCACAAGACCTTGTGTGTGTGTGTCTTTCTCTCTCTACTTTTTTTCCCTACATTGCACGTTAACCACATGAATGAAATTAGCTTAGCTGAATATTTAAATAATTGATCAATTTTAACTCACAAGAAACCTCCATCCATGTATCTGGTTGAAAGAAAGATGCTAACCTAACCTGTTTGAGATTCCTCCTCCTCAGCCCCGCTCCCCCCGTAAAGAGAGAGAGAGGGTGAGAAATAGAAAATTGGAAGAAAATTGAAGTTGAAAAGAACAAGACCGGAGGGGAGATGAAGAAGAAGACCACCAGTTAGTTCCCTTCTCCTAAATTCACGAAGATTAATGAAAATCCCAGATGATCATGTCGTAATGTCATGTCATGTGTGTGAGAGAAGAAGAAGAAAAGAAAGAAAGAGGAAAAACAGGAGAAGAGAGAGAGAAGGAGATGATAGATCGAGTTGGGTTTGGAGTTGGGGTTGGGCAGGTTGCCGTTATTACATTTCAACGCCGTTAACCATCCACAACACACGCCGGTTTGTTTGGTTTGTTTCAACTCTATTCTCTACTACACACACATCATCCCCATTCATTAAAATTACACTTTTACCCCTATGCCTAAACAAATGTCATTAATTAACTCAAGCACGTCATTAATTAATTATAATTATTACCAAAACCCATAAATATGGTTCTATTAATTAAGCACAGACTTCGTTCTTCAAACAAAAACTTATAACACATTATTTCCAATAGTTTCTTCATAAACTTAGAAAACGAAAAATATCTTCTTCTTTTTTTGACACCAGTTAAACACACACATGTTCCGACCGAAGTCAAAGAGGAGGTATCCGGGATCCATGCGGGCACCCGACTAATCCTCTCGACCATAGAAACCGTTACCGGCCCGAAGGTCGACCCATGAACTGGGGTGTCGCCTCCTGTTCTCCCTCTAAATCGAACCCAAGTAGACAGGGATACCATCCACTGTTCCCCTCAGGATGTTACCTACCGTTGAACTACAAATGAATTGACAAATGTCCTTAGTTTGTGCATAAGGGGATTCGAACTTGGGTGGACACTATGTACCCTCCAAGCACTAACCACTCCACCACGACACCTTGGACTCCACACAAATGAAAAATATCTTTGCTTTCAAAATCATTTCTAAAGTAAAAAAGTAAAGTGAAAAAGGTTTTTCTTCCAACATCAAAACAATCTCAAAAATAGTTACCAATGAGAGCATCAATAAAAAGTTTTGAAAATAAAATTTTATATTTTTATTGATAAATAAAACATTTTAATATATTATAATCAATAATGAAGTTTTTAAAATGAGGTATCTAATAGAAAGCAATGTAGTTTTTTTAGAGTTTAACTTCTGGTCATTGACGGGAAGCGTAATAAATGTATAAAACACCACAGGTCTAGCTCAAGTATAAACTAGACGTGCGTTCGCTTTTCAAGTAATAACATGGTAAAGCCCATGGATTGTATCCACAGAGATTGGACTACCGAGATTTAGAGACCATCACTAGCTTCCGGTGCAAAGTTTTAAAGATTTGATTTGTTTGTTTTGTTGAGTGATTTATACCAGAATAATGCGACCGGTTCGTAAATGGGTCCCATATAATTTTCTCCTCTCGAAGTTCCATTATATAAGTTACGAAACCAGGTTTATCTTGAAGTTTCCACATTTAATATTTTCCGATTTGTTAATCTTACCAAATGAACCTTATAGATCCTAGCCCGGTCCAAATAAAGGGGTGCCTAAATCTCTTTGTGACACCCACTTGATGACACTTTTGCCTTAGTTCGATTATGTAACGACTCAAATCTCTTTGTGATCATTAAAGGTTTTCTCAAACTCTTTTTGCATCACTCAACCGTGTTTTGAACCCGCTTCTATCGAGGTCTTAGGTCTAACATGAACACTTACAAGTGATCAGCTTGTCTACGTTGAGATAACGTGTCGACTTAAAATGACCAAATCGAAAGTATTAAAAGATGTAAACACCCAAATTGTTACATTTTGACCTCTCGGGTTTTGCTCACACCCACACCCAAAGGTGGAGTTTAGCTACTGGCCATAAGTAAAGATGAAATAAATATAGTGTAGAAAATAAACTGCATTTGAGTTAAAAACGAGAGGCTGTGGTAAGCAGTCACCCCTCTGTGGCCTACAAAACACAAAGTAAGATTGCAGAATTTAAATTGCAGAAAATTAAACTACGCTAATTCTAATTGCTAAACATAAAACTGAAGAGAAACTTCTGGAGTAAACGAAGGAGAATATGTTGAAATTGAGATGTCTTGAATGCTTGGATCATGGCTCCTTGCCTCCTTTTATAGTGGGAAAAAGTGAGCTCTTTAGACAAAGAATTTTACACCTTTTTATTTTTGTTTATTTTAATATTCTTCATCATTTCCTATTTCTTCCTCCTTTTGTAGTTGGTCATACTTTATTTCTCATGTCTTGTTGATGAGTTGACTCTTCATAATAAACAATTCCAAAAATTTCTTCTAGAAACTGCACCTGCAGATAACTTACTGTGGTGACATCCCCACTTCGTCAGTAAGACCTTAAAGCTTATTTTTTTAGTTATTTATTGCCTTAAGGGATGAATAAAACCAAAGGAATAGTTTAGGCTTCAAATTGATGTTTATAGAAGGGTTAGGTGAGGGAAAAATGTATTAAAAGTGTAAATAGCACGAATAATACGAGGGTTATCAGTCCTTCATTTTGGAAAAATATTGGGCAATTTGTTAAAGTGGAAATTTGATGAACACTCTGAGAATCGTTCATCTGGACGGTATACACATGTGCATATAAATAAATTAAGTTGTTTTTTTGGTTTTTATACATATATACATTATGTTTATAAATTACTTATATGTACATATACATACCGTCTAGATGAATCACTATCAATATGTTTTTTAGTTTTTTAATTGTTTATCATTTTTCTTTAAACTTAACCCAACAAATACTTGCTAATGTTTTATCCATAAAACAACTTTAAAAGTTACAAGTTGCATCTCATATTATAAGAATTATTTGCTTATCATCAAGTTCATTAATTATCATTTTCAAATCAATCAATATAAAGGAGAATCATGGAGTGATGACATGGCACAATGAGAGCTCCCTATTCCTATTTATCTAATTTCTCTTAATTTTGATTTTTTTTACAAAGAGTTGAAGTTGGCGAAAAGATAAAGATTAATAACGTAGTTTTGTTTATTCTACATTGGTAGGAAGATGATAATTTGAAAAGTAAAGATGTGTATTTAAAGTGTCGATTGGTTGTTGTTGACAAATGTAAAATGGTGTTGGTTAATTGTAACTAAAACCAAGTTTAATAGTTAATAATTAAGTTAATTTTATATTCGTCTTTTCGTTTTTTAAACGGATTTAAGTAATGTTTTAATGATTTTAGTCTCAAATATATAAATTAAACATGTAAATAATCCACATATAAACCTATAAACGCTAACAATGGTTATAAATATAAACTTTTTTAGATGATTTAATAATTTTTAATTAAACAATTAAAACATATTTACTTTTTTTTTGTAGGCTAACAATGGTTATTTGTTAAACTATGATTAAATGAGTTTATTTGGTTATTTGTTTCTTTTTATTATTATTAACTTTTTTTGTAAGATAACATTAATGTTTAATATCAATCAATAAATAAACATAATTATTTTTGTTAATCAATATCAACACATCTTATGACTGTATATATATATATATATATAAAGTAAAACCAAAGAGCTCTAAGAGCATCTCCAACAGCATTGCTAAAATAGAAAAAATTGGGTTTTTTCTTCCTAAGTTGCTCCAACATCATTGCTATATGATTTGCTAAAATAGAAAAAATTGAAGATTTCTCTAAATATAGAGATTTCTTCAAAATCTCTAAGAGCATCTCCAACAGCATTGCTATANATTGCTAAAACTTTATCTTTTGATCTCCAACAGCTTTGCTATTTTAGAGAATCTATCATCATTTTATATTACTAAAATATACATTATATTTACCATCCCAATAAACTTTTTAAAAAGTTTTAAACAACAAATTATGTAATTGGTAGAATACATTAAAATAATGTTTCTCTCTCATCTTTTAGAGATTTTGGAGAAATCTCTATATTTAGAGAAATCTTCAATTTTTTCTATTTTAGCAAATCATATAGCAATGCTGTTGGAGCAACTTAGAAAAAAAAAACCTAATTTTTTCTATTTTAGCAATACTGTTGGAGATGCTNAATTTGTTGTTTAAAATTTTTTAAAAAGTTTATTGGGATAATAAATACAATGTATATTTTAATAATATAAATAATGATAGATTCTCTAAAATAGCAAAGTTGTTGGAGATCAAAAGATAAAGTTTTATAAATTTTGATCTTCCATTCTCTATTTTAGAAAAAATATAGCAATACTGTTGGAGATGCTCTAACATGGCATAATGAGATACCTCTATTGCAATTAATTTAACTTCTCCTACTTATTGGTGAAGAGATGGAAGATTGGTGTTTTATATATTATCCCACATTGGTTGAAATATGAAAAATTGAAAAAGTAAGATGTGTATATAAATGGTTGATTGGTGTTATTACTAAAGCTTGTTGATTATGAAAGCGTTGCGGATTATGCTTGAAGACGTTTGTCAAATTTTTTTTTGTGATCTCGAATCCAAAGGGGGAGATTGTTTGGTGCAAAATCAGATTATATCCGAGATCACAAGATGGTGCACAAAGTGAAGTCAACGGCAAAGTCAAAGTGGTCAAAGATGTCAAAGTTACTTTAGTTGTTAATTGTTCTTTGTAATAGTTTTGTTTAGTTAGGGTGTAATGTGTAATTCTTGTATTGTTGAGGGTGTAATGGGTTTAGGTATAAAAACCCTTTGTGAGTTCAATTTTAGATGACGCGCTTCATTGTATACGAAGATTGAATTGAGAGTTGAGAGCTTAACTGTGTGTGTTCTTGG
>LUCG01019169.1:0-11330 GCA_001633085.1 Carthamus tinctorius | reverse complement strand
AGAATTATTTTTCAAATTTTCCATGTTTAGAAATATGAAAAATTGGATAATTTGTCCATATATACTAATAAATGTGATTTACTATAATTTTCACACTTTCAAATGTATATATAGATTTGATAAAAAATTGTAACGCCAAATTTATCCACGCTTTATTATAGTTTTCCACACTTAAAAAGGCGTGGATAATGAACAACATTTTTGTAGTGTCATAATCAAGATTAAAGTTATTGATAAATCATTAATCATAGTTAATTATGGTTATTTATAAATAGTTATAAATAAATTTACAAGTCTCATTTTTTAATAATATAGGGCGGGTTGTCTAAAGTGATTTTTATTGAAAATAAAATAAAGAAGAAATAATGTGTTTATCGGAATTTTAAGTTTAATCACATTAAAGTTTATTAATTAAAAACCGTATACAAAAACATTAAATTAGGTTACTAATTAATTTGGTTTACATATAAGTTGATTTTCATGTTATGAGGATTGTTTGTCCAGTAGTCTGTTTTGTTAAATTCTCTTGTAATATTTCTTTTTTGAGTAAGCTTTCATTCAAATTGTTTTTTTCTCAATATAAAATAAAATATATAGCTGTTTGAGTGATAAAGTTTTTTTATGTTTAATATTATTGAAAAGCAATCAATGTATAATCATGTGAGAATGAATATTTATTTTGTCGAAAAGAGAAATGATATTCTTTTCTTTTGGTAGCAAAATGGCATTCTTTTGTGTGAAGAAAGCATAGTAAGTATAATTTAATAATTGTACAAATTAAGTATATACTAATTCAGATGCAATGAAGCTTATCTCAACACTTTCCAGACATGAAAAAGGAATCTCACATGATATAAACTTGCATGAATGGTTGGTTGGATGCATGTTGATATGCCATTCATCCAAATATATATATATATATAGACACATTTGTGTCCTAGGGTTTACTTACATAGAAAATGTTAATTATATACCAAAGGAGTGTTAGCCTAGTGGTAAAGGCTTGGGCACTACATAGTGGTGAACCCGAGTTCGAGCCCTGGGGGACGCATTCTGGAGGTACGGGGGCTTCGACCCCGGACTGCATGCTTTAGCAGTCGGGCTTCGGCCCAAAAATTGCCGAGGTTTAGTCTGGGCCCAATGTGGTCTGGGATACCTCTTCCAAAAAAAAATGTTAATTATATGTAAATCATGTAAATTTTATAAACCAGGTGAACATAATTAATACATATATTAGGAAAAAATCAATAATTATATATTTATGAATGATAATCAATCATCTATTCATTATAATTGAAATATTTATGAGATATGGTAAAGTATATTTATTATATATGATCATAGCCTTAGATTTGGAACAATCGAGATATTTATCAAGCCCAATGTTTACTAAATTATATGGACGGTTATGATTGGTTTGTAAGAATTATCGTCCACATCGTTTCAGTGTCTCTCTTTAGGATGGATATTTGTCATAAATAACACATTTATGATGTACTATTCATAATAAGTCACATATCATGATAAATATTGACATGTTGTCAACGCGTTTCATGAATTATAATGAATATGTCATGGTATTCTAAATGAATAAGAAGTTCATCATCGTGATTATTGTCTACGTGTCACGTTGTGAGATTCTTGGGTTCCTATATAAGTGATAACTTTATTAACTGTGGAATTTTTGTCTTTTTCATATAATGATGCCACATTTCTTAAAAGGGAATTAATTATTTTTGCCATTTAAAAATACCTCTAACACCTTATAACTATTTTCTCTCTAAAACTACCAAATTTGCATCTTAGCTAAATGATCTCCGTTATTAGTGGAGATGAGTTTCTGGAAACTTCTGCTAGGCGGAGGTGGGTTGAATTTGTAATTAACACAAAAAATGCAAAATTTTAAGACCACCAAAAATGCAAATGTTTAAGTCATTGGCGGAGTTCATGCAAATGATGAAAAAAATGCAAATAGCGAAGTTCATGTAAATTTAGCAAGCATGACCTACCACATGGGTTTTTAGCGCAGTTCATGCAAATATTACACTACTGAAAAACTGTGTATTACCCACGGCCGTTACCACCTGCTAAAAGTAGTCGGAAATTTCCAACTGATTTCCGATGGTTTACTGACTGTTTTTTATTTTATTTTATATTTATTTTTTAATAAGTCGTTAGAAAACCGTCGAAAAAGCAGTCGGAAAGTCGTCGATAACCCGTCGAAAAGCCATCAGTAAATGAAACAGTCGGAAATCAATCGATAAAAGTCGTCGGAAAACCGTCGGTATATGGAACAGTCGAAAAGTAGTCGGTAAAAGTCGTCGGAAAAACCGTCGGTACCTTTTACCGACCAGGTTTTTAGCGACGCTGATTTCATTGGAAAATCGTCGATAAATCCGATTTCCGATTGTATCGGCCGTCGGTAATAACCTTTTTTTAGTAGTGTTAGTGGAGTTCAACCCACCTCCGCTAATAGCGGCGGTTGCTTTAGCGGAGGTCGTCGGAAAAGTGATATCCACTAATAGTGAAGTTCATCGCTATTTTGAAAGTTTTGGGGAGAAAATAGTTAGGAGGTGTTGAATATATTTTTAAATGGTTAAAAAAATTAATTTCTCTTTTTTGAATATCTCATTCATTAATTATTACATTCCTTAAAAATCTGGTTTCTTCACTTATTTATCACATTCTTTAAACATTATATTCCTTACATAGTAGAGAATATTACTTAGGTGCTATTTGTTTTTTAAGTGGTGCTGAAGTGTAAATCTGTTTCCACTTCTGATTTTTAAGTGGTGGTGCTAAAGTATGAAACCTGAATCTAAAAGACTGTTTGTTTTTTATAACTATCAAACATCTGAAATCTGAACAATAAACCCAAAACAGTATCTAAATGCATATTATTTAGGTAAGTTCTTTTGAAACATCAATAGTTTATTACCAACAACCACAGATTACACCAATGACAAAAACACAAGGAAATCCCACAACTCTAAATAAAACCGAAAGAATAGCAGCCAGACGAATAGAAAATTTGGAACCAAAACTAGAGAGAGGTAAACAAAATTGAGAAAGGAAACTAATTCGAACACGGTTTGCGAGAGTCAAACCGAACCCGCCTAGTGAGCCCGTGATGCTGATAATAACTAGCCGCTACACTATTTCATCAACCAAACCCAAACCAACATTCAAACCATCTCTGTAACGCTCAAATACAAGAGTTCAACCATCGAGGCGGACCACTTTTAAGTTGCGACAACGAGTCAATTATGCACCACTTGCAATCCGCTATGATGTACCGAAAAGTCAAGAGTCAAACCTCCAAGTCTAACCCACAGAGTGAGGAAGCCTATTTACGACCATGCTTCCCCGAATTTCGTTGCTTTAACTACCCTAAGTTAGGGTTCGTTTCCTGTCGAAGATTCTGTTGCGAAGCTCACCTGCAGAAGCACCCACAGACAGCCCTTTTGCAGAAACATGATTTAGGTAAGTGACAAATCGAAAGCAATTCTAATCCTCAGGATGAACAAAAACCACCCAAATGCGGCAACGAACAAGAAGTAGAACACAAACTTCTGATACATAATAGAAGTGAACAAAAACTACCCAAAATGCACCCAAATCCAATTTACAAAGCATAGTACAAAAGGGGAAAAACATCAGACAGTTGGTGTGCATCTTTTAACATGAAGAAGATTTCTAGATTAAATTGTGGGTCTTTAATCTCAAACTATACCGCTTTGACAGTATAAACCAAAATTAATAAACCAATTTGAGCGTTACGATCACATGGTTTTTTTTTTCAAACAATTCACTAGGAATCATGGACTATCACATTTGATAACCAAGAGCAAACAATTTCGGATATTCCAACTTGCACACTCAAATTTGTCAATTTATACTAACAACTGAAAAATGGATATACAATACAAGTGGGAAATTATCCGACTATAACTCACTATAACAAGTTGTGTTGCTTGGAAATTATGTGAAGGAATCCCAAATGGGATTTTTCTTTTTTCCTAAAACCTCTAAATTGTAAAAAACAAACATCCCCTACAATAATGTGAAACCATCTGGAATCACTAAAAGGTAGGTTTAAACCTAAATCATGGTGAGGGAATGTGTGAATCGAGAGAGAAGTCGAGAGATGGTACCCTTGAATTGAACGTTGAGTATTCAACAGGTGTTGCAATTGGTTCTTCAACTGGGGAAAACAGTGAGAATGGTGAGGGAAAAAGTGAATCGAGAAAAAAAGGAGAATCGATAGAGAGATCATATACAAACAATAGACCACAAAACAAAGAAAACAAAGAAACACGGGTCGATTTGATTACCTTGGAGATCGATAGCGACAAGATGAGCATATTAGAGTAGGTGACGAGACTAGATCGATTGTAGATCGAGAGCGACGAGATGAGCTGATTAGAGTAGGCGACGACAAGACCCATCTTTTGACAAATCTTTCAAGATTATGCAAGGTTTTTCTTAAGTAACCTCATATCTAGATTCGTTTTCACAAATTAAACATGTTTTATCCACATGCAATCCATAATCTAAACCCTACCTTCTGAATCTTGAACTAATCATAAAATAAACTAAGGCACCAAGCATAATACCTCATAATCTTGTAAAAATCCTTGAATTTCTTATTTGATTCACCAAGAATGATGTTAAATCACCCCCTATATGTTTATATTCATACCTCAATAACTCCGGAAGTTTGTAGAAGTGAAATGGGATGAAAATGGGGCTAAAATATGTTTTACTAGGTTTTAAATCGTCATGGGTCGGGTTTGACCCAACACCTATTTTGACCACCAAACACTTAAAATTTCATAACTTTTTACTCGGACCTCCGCCTTCGGTGAAGTTTTGGCCTACACGCTCGTAGCGAGATAATCTATAACTTACAACAAAATTATTTCAAAAAATACCTCCCCATAAAAGCAGTTTACAAAGGTGGGATGGAGGTCTATTGTAGTGGCATTCAGGTCTAGCAACAATAACAAGTAATTTAGCAAATGCGATGTTACAAATACCTCCCCCTTTTGAGGAATTCGGCCCTAATATCATTGTTGGGGAAATAATGAAGGTACTTGGCCATCATCTTGTCTTTTCGTTCCCAAGTCTAGTTAGGAGCTCGATAATGTTTCCGTTTGACAAGTACCAACTCAACCATTTTATTACATAAATTGATTGTCCGTTCGTTCATGACACATTCAGGCTCTTGCACATATCGAAGCTTTTTATCTATCTTCACTTTCGATAAGGGTACTACATCCTCATGCTTGCCAAACATTTGAATAGATAACCGATGTGGAAAACATCATGTATACCCCAGTTCTTCGGGTAGTTCTAAACGATAAGCTTGTTTCACGACGTGTTCAAGGATATTGAATGACCCGATAAAGTGAGGACTAAAGCTTTCCTTGCTTTCTATATTGTAATACATCGTGCTAAGGGGATACCTTAAACATCACCGAATCCTCGACCAAAAACTCGATAGGTTGCGTATGACTTTTGTCGGTGCTAGGCTGCTTCCAATCTTTCTTGGATTGCCTGTATTTTGTCGTGTGTGATTTGCACAAGTTCGGGTCCATCAACAATCTTATCCTCTGTTACTCTCCAACATAGTGGCATACAACACTTGCATCTTTACAATGCCTCAAACACTACCATTCAGATCGTCGAGTGTCAGTTATTATTGTAAGAGAACTCCACAAGGGGTAAATGAGTATCTAGCTCCCACTGAACTGAAATACACAAACACAAAGCATATCCTCCAAAGTTTGAATCATCCATTCAGATTGGCCATCAGTCTATGGTTGATAAGTGGTGTTAAGTGCAATTCATGTTCCCAACTTGTGCTGTAGTTTGTTCCAGAATTTAGAAGTGAATCTAAAGTTAGGATCAAAGATAACCTTTAGGGGCACACCATGACGGGCAATGATTTCATTGATATACAATTGCGACCATCGATTCATGTAATAAGATTCATGAATGGGAAGAAAGTGAGCACTCTTAGTCAATCGGTCCATAATGGCCCAGATGTTGTCGTAGTGTTGGGAGGTGTTTGGAAGTTTAGTCACAAGATCCATAGTGAGTTCCTTCCATTTCCATATTGGTATATCAAGAGGTTGTAAGCTGCCATATGGCTTCTGATGTTCGGTCTTTACCTGCAAACATGTGACACACTTTTTAAAGTAACCGCCTATATCAACTTTCATTTCAGACCATCAGTAATCGGTATGCAAGTCATGGTACATCTTCGTACCTGTTAGATGAACGGATAACTTTCGTATCTCCCCGTAAGCCTCCGAGTCTCGGTACCCATATTCGGGTCTTGAAGACTTTAAGGCGGTTATCCTCTGTTCGAGAATCTAAATAACCCACCGTGTGTTCACACTTGACATGTTTCGGCTTTAAAGTCGTAGTATATCATCTCCGTAAGTCATCGATAAAATTAGACTCCACCGACGTATGAGTGATAACGTAATACATAAATCTGATATACGCCTTCCTACTTAATGCATCCACTATGTTGGCTTTACTCGGATGGTAGAGTATCTCACATTCGTAGTCTTTAATCAAGTCCATGGCCCCTTACTAACATATACTTAAAGTTTGCTGATCAAAAAGATACTTCAACCTCTTGAGATCAATATACAGTTGGCGCTTCGTGTCTTACAGATTGTGATGCCAGAGTTTCAAAGAAAAGAAAACTTCTTCTAACACAAGATCAAGGGTTGGATAATTATTCTCATATTCTTTTAGCTGTCACGAGGCATATGTAATTACTTTGCCCTGTCAACCCAGTCTTGGATTTGATGCGTCACCATATACCACAAAATCATCGTTGCCTTTAGGTAAGGCAAGTACCGACACGTTCGTCGGATGATCTTTAAGAGCCTGAAATGCATTCTTTTGGCCATTCGTCCACTCAAACTTAACATCCTTGCGGGTCAAGGACGTAAGTAGCATAAAAATCTTTGAAAAGTCACGAATAAACCCTCAGTAATATTCCACTAGACCAAGAAAACTTTTGATTTCAGATGCATTCTTTCATTGCTCCCACTTTTGTACTACCTCAATTTTAGTCGGATTAATAGAAACTCTGTTGTCGCTTGATGTTATGCATCCCAGAAAATCCATCTATACAGTACCAATTTGGGTTTAACTACCATCAAGTACACAGATCTATTATACACCTAAATGTTTCAGATTCTGTACCGGGTGAAGTCATAACTCGCATTTTGAGAACTTTGTGTGTAAACTTTTATATTTTTAGTAGCTCAACCATCTCACTTAATGAATACACGAGGATATCATTAATAAATACGATGATAAATTTGTCAAGCACCAGACGACATACCCGGTTCATTAAATCCACGAATGCAGCAGAGCATTCGTAAGACTAAACGGCATTACCAAGAAGTTGTAATGCTTGTATCTGGTTCGGAATGCTGTCTTCGTTACATCTTCCTCCCTAAATTTCAGCTGGTGATAGCTGAACTTAAGATCAATCTTTGAGAAATAACTCGTACCCTGGAGCTGATCAAACAAGTCATTAATACGAGATAACAAATATTTATTCGCAATCGTTGTCTTGTTCAATTCCTGGTAATCGATGCACATCTAGGAAAAACCATATTTTTTCTTTAAAAACAGTACCAATGCACCCTAGGGTAAAGTACTCTGGTCGTATAAAACCTTTATCGAGTAACTCCTGTAACTGGTTAATCATTTCTTTCATCTCGGCCGGTGTGAGACGATAAGGAGTTTTGGCTATCGGTGCAGCACCCGACACTAAATCGTTTCTAAATTTGACTTGTCTGTCTGATTGCAATCCAGGAAGATCTTCCGAAAAGACATCACGAAAGTATTCCTTCACGACGGACACGTCACTTACAGTTTTCTTTGTCTCCTTTGTCGAATGTAGCAAGTATGATAAGAAAGACGAACATCCCTTAGTTACATAATATGAGCTTTAAATACAGAATGCACCTTAATATCGTTTATTCGCCCTTCACCATAAATATACAAGAATTATGTCGTCCTTTAGAATCCGAATCATGTGTTATGAGCATATGATATCTGCTTAGTTATTTGCCATCCAGTCTGTAGATCTTAAAATTCACTAAGATTGATCAATTGATCTAAACACAGTTGCAATTACAATGATATGCAGCGGAAGTAGATGAAATAGAATGCAACTATGTTGAGTGAATCCAATACAGTAATCAAACAATAAGAATGATAAAAAAGCGATTACTGAAATTGAAATGAACACCAAGAACACGTAGTAGTGTGTGAGTCTTCAAAGGATTTTCTCAATTTGTATTACGTGAAAAGCATTACTGAATACGAAGACCTACCCGCTATTTATACATACTCCTAACTACCAAAGCTACACGATCTTGACACGTGTCTTCATCAGGTACGTTGAAAGTAAGTCGGTTAGGAGTAGAACATGTGAGGGGCATGTGCGGCTAACAGTCTTTGATTCACAAACACACAAAAGACACTTTACAGAAGATGATCTTGCAGAACCTCTGTCAACAGGCTAAGAGGCTCTGTCAACTCTCTCAGAAGCTCTGTCGACACTTCGTCATTCAGAGGTCTAGTTCCACGGANAGAGGCTCTGTGCTTCTTTACTTGTAAAGCATTCTTCTTCTGTCTGAGACCTCTGAGATCTTCTATAAAGTCACTCTTTTGTCAGACTTCAGATGTACATTTTTCATACTTTCACATTAGGAA
This sequence comes from Carthamus tinctorius, assembly GCA_001633085.1. NCBI lineage: Eukaryota > Viridiplantae > Streptophyta > Magnoliopsida > Asterales > Asteraceae > Carthamus > Carthamus tinctorius. Next base: position 2,573 of record LUCG01019169.1, on the reverse strand, counting down.
TCTATGAGAGCTAACACAGTCCATCCCGATAACCACATCGAAACTCTGAATGTCCATTGGGATTAGGTCTACTAAAAACTCATTATTATCAATATTTGATCTATAGTCTCTATAAACTTTATTAGCTATCAACGTCACTTTGTTCATAGTGTCGACAAAGAAGGGTTATTAAGCATAATAGGCACATAGTTAAGATATCGTGTATAATATAGTGACACCAATGAGTTCATGGCTCTAAAGTCAAATAGTATGCGTGCAAGTTAATCATTAAGAAGAAAAATACGAGTCACGATGTCAGGTTCGTGGCGTACTTCTTCTATGGAGATCTGAAATGCCTTTGCACGCACCTTCAGTGCCTCCTCCTTTTGAATGACATTAAACCTCCGAAACTTCTACGATGCATCGTAATGGTGTTGAGGCCATTCTTATGATCATGTGCTTTTCCATTTGGTGTTTAGCAACAATCTACTTTTTGATAAGTCTAAGCCTAGTTTGAGCGATTTTATGACTTTATCGTCGACAATTCCTTTAGTTCGATGATCTATAGGTGTACAGCGAGTCGTAAACATTTGGTTGATTGGACATTTGTCTTCTTCTTCCTGCTCAAGTCGTTGTAATTTCTCGTTGTTGTTGGCCTTTTGCTAGCTTCCTTTCTTTTTAAGATTTTCCGTTTCCAAAAAAATATGTTCTTAATAAATCCCATCACTGAAAGTTTCTATCTAAATAGCTATACTAAAAATGCATCAGGGTCAAATTTAACCTCTGAGAAAAATACTGTGTAGGAGATGAGGGTTGACCACCTCTTACATATCTATACGAAACTGAGGACGAATTGAGATATGTAAATGTCTATGTTCTTGCAAACTCCATTAGAAATACTTTTATGTTTAGAAATATCAATACAACAAAATTGAGTTTATAGGACGCCTAAAATATATAAGCGTTCTAATAGAGTGTTTCGTAGGATCCAAGTTTATAGGACCAAACAAAAAAAACTTTCTATCTAAACGTGTTGCAATAAGTTAATAGGACATTTTTGAGAAATTTTCTATAAACCCATCTTTTTAGAAGAAAGTTATCTTTATAATACATTTTTTAAAATAATATGTTATAAAATAGTTAATAGAACATTTTTAAAAAATGTTTTAAATAACTGTTACGATGTTGAAAAGCGTTGTGTAAACATTTTTACAACACTTTTAAATAGAACGATTTTTGTTCTATGCATTTGAAACTTACTATTTTTATTAGACATGGATGTTGTTTAATAATATGAGTAGAACATTAAGCATAGAAACCAAAAGGGTTTTAAAAAGAAAAAGAGAGATTAGGTTAAAAGACAGAGAACTGACAAAGGCAGTGAATTTTTAGAAATGTGAGCAGTCGTCCATTTGTGGGCTGACTTTTCCTGCCAATTGCTTAATCATAATCTAATCATATTTTGGCCTTTTAACTTTGTTTACCATTTAATCTTTTGGATTTTAGCTCTTGATCTTTCATGTTCACGGAATATTCTCTCCTACCCCAAAGCCTTCAACTTTCAAGATCTATTTGATTCCTTCAATTCCTCCCCCACCTTTCCTTTTTCTTTTAATTAATTTCTATACCTATATATTTCTTTCTTCTTTTATTTTATTAAGAAAAATACATCAACTAATTAGTAAAACATATGGAAAATCTCATCTATATAGGTTTAAATCTAGATGCCGTCAAAGTTTTTTAAGCCATGAATTAAGGTTCTCTTACGATGACTTCAAACCATTTATGGTCATCTTAAAGATTAACTAGTAGGTTAGTGCATGTAAGCTGGCCTGGAAACCAATGGTTACAAAAAAATACATCTTTTTTATCATATAAAAGTTACTTCTACAGAAAATAAATAACAACCAGATGTCTTAGTTTGATCAAGATGGTTGTCCTTTAATTTGTAGTTACAAACTTAAATAACGTGACCATTTAACACCCCCACCCGCACCCAAAGAATATCTTTTGTCGATGAACAAGAAGCAAACAAACAATATACTTTTAAAAGTATATATATGTTTTGTTGATCAAAAACCTAAAAATCATTCATAAAATAAATGTGATATGCAATAATTTTCAATCTCTAATAAAAGATATATATATAGCATATATAGATTATAATGTGTAAAAAAATTTAAAAATTATTATCAATTAGAGACGATAACCATGAATAGTTAATTAATTAAGTTAATCAGGGCAATATGTTAGAGGAAATTAATAATGTTGAGAAAGGATATGAAACAGTTATAATTGGTGTCAATTAGCGACAAAGCGTATATGAAGTTTGAAGCATTTGGGAGAAAGTAAAAGGTTGTCACCAAGGGGTATGTTTGTTTGTTTACTTGTCTTTTTGCGGTATGGAAGATTTAGAGAGCTCGATGGTCAATGCTAACAACTACTACTATATATATATATATATATATATACACAAAAGTAATTTCACACTCCCAAGAATACATATACATATATATATATATATGCATGGGTAGAGGAAAGTTCAAATGTAAACCACTTTTTGGTTGTGAACGTGAGGACAACCGAGAGTGCGA
>LUCG01019159.1:0-19107 GCA_001633085.1 Carthamus tinctorius | reverse complement strand
CTTTTTAGTGGCAGGTACCTCTTCTGGTATCAAAGGTAAGGGACCCGCTTGATGGCTCCGGAGGGATTGTGTAGCTCAGCAAGGCATGTAAAAAGAGATAGAGTTTCTAGTTAGTGATTTGGGGACAAGTGTTTTATTAGCTCTTAAACTGGTTTAATACTTATGCATGTTGATAAACCTTGTTAATTTTTTGATATTTTGGACAAGTTTTACTTTGTTTGGAAGATACAAATGGGTTTGGGTTTACACATGAATGTTAACCTTCCGCACCATTTTTGGGTTACTTTCCGTTAACTATGAGTTTTTGTGAAAGAGATGTTACAAACATAGAAGCACATTTAGCAAATATTGACACAATTTGAAAATTTGTGTGGCCTATTTTCAGTGTTGGCAACGGGGTATCACTGATAGGAATTCCAATCATCACTAAAACAAAGTTATTAAACTAAGTTCTCAAACTGTTTCGGCAATATCACTTGGATATGCAATGGAATCACAAAGTGTCAAAGAAATATCATCATAATCATTAGGCTCAAATATTGATTAAACCTGGGATGCAAGATTGAAAATCAATAGACTCTTTGTGCACAGAATATAAAGTTCGAAGATCGGAGATGATGTCTTCCTTGTTTCAATATCTAAATATTCTGAGTGAAAATAAAATAGATTATATGCTAAATCTCTGTGCGAATTGAAACAAACATCTTTTAAGAGATATTTGAGTAGCTTAGTGGGGTGACACAAGTTATCGACATTGGGTCCATGTCTTGTTTCAATATTCATCTCCAAAGAACAAGAATGATTAGATTATGTGGTTAACCGGATAACTGTATCGGTTTGGTAAGGATCTTCTTTTATTCTTTTTGATCCTATCTCACATTCACCATTTTCTTTTAACTCCCCCACGCTCAAACTCTCGGACATTTTACCTCATTCACACCCTCACAAACTATTTCTACCCCAAGGATGTGTTTCTTGGGTAGATCCTTCGGCTCTAGATTGATCATAGAGACTTCTATATCCTATCACACAGATGTAATATCATGAAATGATATGCTTTGAAACTTTTGATTATCTTTATATCAGAACGTGATATGATTGGGATATATATGTGACTCAACATGTATATGGGGAACATATTTTGAATTGAAATGAGGAACATAAGTTGAAGAGATCATATGTTGAAAAAATTTATTCAATAGCTCAAACATTTGATGATTGATTGTGGAAATCAAAAGTCTTGATCATGAATTCCAATGAACACAAATTCAAGCGCTAAATAGATTGACTCAGTAAGCACAGTTATGAAATAAAAGAATCAATGATTAGAAAGTTTAATTGTGAAGAACAATTCACAATTAATAATCTGAATAAGAATTGAATCATTGAAATGAAATAACATACATTGAAATCAAATTGGAATTCAAAAGAGTGTATTTCCACCGAATAATATTTCAACGAATATATGAGACGTGGAAATAACAATGACAATAAATTTATAACACGTGGTAATTCGTGAAACGATCCAGAATCGAAAAGAAACTAGCACAAGTAAGTTCCTCATGATGAATACCACTGGTGATGTGTGAAATATATGTATATATATATAATAATAATAATAATAATAATAACAACAAAGTTTTACCCTTTTAAAATTAACTAACTAGACCACCACAATACATGAAAGCGTACCTGGTCGCGAATAATATAGTGTCGATAAGTCTAGGTATCGTTCTTATCACAGGGAACAGTGAAGCTACCTATCCTTTAGTCTAACAGTTCTACTAATTAATCTAACAAAATATCTTTTGGGGGTTTTGTTGATTAAGAACTAATGATTGAAAAACAATAAATGACTAAACCAATTAAAGATGATAATTTTATAAAAGAAGACGGTACTTACTATGGTTGATTAAGAATCCATTTTCAGATAATTTGACTTTAATAATGAATGCATTTGATAAATGACAATTATAGGAATTTAAGCCGAAACACTCAAAGAATATCAAGTAACTATCAACTAGAAAACCTTCTAGCCCACAACATAAATATGGAACACCTTTATAACTGGTTATCCTTATTTATAGCCAGGTCGTGGACCCTAATATGCAATCTACTTAATCCAAAGAGATTACTTACTAGGTCACTAAAATGAAAGGTAAGGGAGGTTGATTAACCGATAGGAGCGTATTCACTAATTTTCAGATAATAAATAAACCCAACCAACGAATTCAAGTAGCAACAGTTAAAACCATAAACATGAGTCAAACGGTAAACATTCAAATGTCATAAATCACTTAAATAAAATAACGAAGTCAAATCATCATCCAAGTTCATCAAACCATCGTAAGCACTATAAGAAAACTAGCCACTAAACGTTATAGTAAACAGAGTAAGATAATGATATGAACACATTAGGCACACCGTGCAACAACTGAATATAGTACACCAGTAACTCGACTCCGGGTATAGACCGGTGAAGCTCCACTGAGATTAAGCACCTTCTCCAATTGTTGGTTCATACGATCCTCCTTCTCTAGCTTTGAATCTGATCTCCTCTAAAGTGTATGAAAAGTATGTCTCTCTCAGTATCACTCAGTATCTATCAGTATCTCCAACCTAGGCTGAAAGGCTGTATTTAAAGAGGCTTACGAGGCACCGTGCGAACACGAAATTGGGCTTTGCGACGCGAGGCCTTGATCCACTTCATAAATTAAATTAGGGTTTCTCGTTGATTCTAGAAGCTTCCTCAAAGAGTCGACACATTTAGCGACGCCAGAAGTAATTTCGCGACACCAAGTCTCAAAAGCATAGAATCTTCTCCAAGTGTTGAGCATCTTCGCGTCACAAGATAGGGATATCGCGATCGCGAGAAGTCTCTGTTCCATAAAAATCCATTTTTCACGCTTGACCTTTTTTCGTACTTTTCGTTCCGAGTGCCTTCCAAACCTACAAAATCAAAAAACAAAGCCTTTCGAAGGTCAAATGTACCAAAACGGGTCTAAAATGGCGGGAAAACCATAGATGTATTGTTCACAAAACATATTTTGGCTATATCAACGGTTAAACACAAAGCTCAAGTTCTAAACTAAGGGTTTAGAAGAATACTTACATTGAAGCTCATATCTGAAGTACGGGTTTTGAACTGGAGTATTCAAAAGCCACTAGTCATTGAAGACTGGGTCCTGAACTGAATTATTCAGGAGCCACTCATATGCAAAATCACAATCACACAGATTTTGGTATCCACTTGGATGTGCATCCTACTTTGTTAGAGATAGATGATTTATAAGATGAAATCCTGTAAATTCCAAATCTATAATCTAAAATAAGAACGATATGATTTTCTTTTGGGAAGCCTAATAAGGTGATTTCGAGAATAAACCCACTTAGTCTTACCAAAAGATGTGTCTTGAAAAGATTCGTTCTTTTGAACTTTTGGTTTTGAAACAACAAATTTTGTTTTATCTACCTTTTGAGTAGATTCCTTCACTTTCCAAACAAATGTACCTTTCTTAACCTGATAATTACATGAACGATAAATACGATAATCATAGAAGAGATTAGAAGGACGAATCTAACCACTTGAATTGAATACCTTCTTGGAAGAAACATCAACATGCCATTAACTTGAAGCAGTTTTGTATGAACACTCATAATCTACTGAACCTGTATGAGGTGACTGATCAATCGTATCATGACAACCTCATTCACACAAATTAACTTTGAACTATATATCTTCAAGCTCTTTCACTCTATCATACATCTTGTTTCTTTCTTCAAAAAGAACATCAAACTTGTTCTGTAGATCAGATCGCATTCTTCCCTCCATGATATCATCCGAAAGTCCAGCTAACTTCCTTGTAAGCTTCTTTACTTCATTCTCAAATATTCTCTTTTCCTCTTCAAAATATTTTTCCTTGGAATTTTTCTTCTCTGTTTCAACAATCAATTGCTCAAGTAAGTTCTTCTCACTCTGAAAAGCTTTTTTCTTTCTTTTAAACGCATTTCATTCATCTGAAATTTGCACTTCTAAGTCACCAATCTTCTTTCTAAGCTCAAGACTTTTCTCTTCAAAAGAAATCCTTTCTTGTTGAAAGACATTACGCTATTCCTCAAACTCATTCTCCACATTCCTATACTTTTCGACACGCATATTCCTTTTCTTCAAAGACTTCTTCTCACTCTCAATCATTTTTATCTTCCTCTCAAACTCCTTTCTTTCAATTACAATATTTCTTTCTAACTCCGAGACCTTCTTTGAAAGTTTATCACTTTTCAAATCAAAAACCTTTCTTTCTTCTGTCAATGTATTCTGAAGATCAGAAACATTCTTTGTAAGCTCCAAAATATCTGTATGAAATATCTTTCTTTCTTCCTCAACCTCTAATTCCATAGTTTGCTTCTCTTTTCCACCTTTTATCTTCCAACAATTTCTGAAGATCAGGCACTGTCTTCTTAAGAACCAAAATCTCTTTATCGTATTCTTCTCTTTCTTTAGCAAAACTTGCTTCTTTTAAGAATCATAACTTGCTCACTTTCATTCAGAACATCTTGTAGAGACTTCACCTCCTTAAGCAGTTTCTCTCTTTCAATATCGTTCTCTATCTTTTCTTTGAATCTGAGAGAGTCATTCTCAGATTGAGCACTGAAGAAGAATTTCAAGCTCTAATATCTTTTCTTCTTAAACCAATGTAGAAACATAAGCTTTATGTTTAATCTCTGATTCTTGCTCTGATGCATTTTGAGGATATGTTGGAACCTCATCTGAGGAAGTAAACTTCATTGCTTTATCAGATAATGGCTTGGAGTTCAGTTTGTTATAAACAAATTGAACTTGGTGATATTTAGGATCATGTATCTTCATGTATTCCACCTCATAAGGTTCATCTTTCACAATCATCATTTGATGATATCTCAATTCTAGAAATCTTTTTGCCAGTCTTGCAACCTGAAGATCATACAAAGAAGGTCTTTCTGTTATTGCTTTTTGTAACAAATTTGGATTTTCATATCCTAGACCTTCTTTGGAATAATAACCTTTGAACTCTTTTGGTTTGTTCAAAAAAATTGTATGGTCAGCCTGACTAATCTTGTGAAGCTTTTCTTCCAAATCTTTTAATATCTTGTTTGTCACCTCATTTTGCTTTTCAATTTGGAGCTTTGTCGCCTCATTCTGTTTTTCAATCTAGAGCTCTTTCTCTTTTATTTGATTTTCCTGCTCTCTACTTAATATTTGCAATATGTTTTGTTAGAGTAGCAATCTCACGTTCAAGTCTCTTTATTTTGTCGTGATCTCCTTCAAGCTTTCTTTCACTTGATGACTCATTGTAGCTAAGAAGATCAAGAACAATATCAAAATCAACATCCATTGTTATCTGCACAAATCTTATTAGAACCTTTGATTAGCGAAGAATTTTTTAAAAAATCAAATTTTACAGCCAAATAGTCAAAAAGTCAACCAAAAAATGAGCGATGAATAGTGAAATTTCGCAATTTTTTTTTCAAAAATTGAAAATTACTTTTAAACGTAAAATTGAAAAATTAGTCCAAAAAGTCAATCTCTTGAAAACCACCGAAATCTCGGGAAAAAGGTCAAATTTCGGGAAAATGGGCTTCTTAAGAATGACATATATTTTTTTTTTGTCACCGATCTTGTCTTGATCCCGGGTGTTACTGTTCACAACTCTGGTGTTGAACAGTAACTTGGGTCTTGTATGTCACTGGGCTTGATGATCTCACCGGTTTTGATGTCACTAGTCTAAGAGTCACTGGTCTTAGAGTCACTGTTTAAAGTCATCGATCTAATGTCACTAGTCTAAGGTAATTCGGGTCTTCAACAACAGTAACACTGGTTTGACCACTTGTTTGACCAAGGCTGTAACCACAAGTTTGAGCACGGTTGTGCTAACTTGGGTGTTACTGTAGCAACCCGGGTGTGTAACTAACTTTGCCACATAAGCGACCTAGGATGTACCGTCTATGCCATGTCAAATACATGTGAAACAGACCAGTGATGCTATCAATTTCTCGCGAGATGATAAATCCATCCATGAGATGAGAAAATCATGTGTTCATCACACGATATGAAAAAAATCATATTTCCAGAACCCTTAATCTCAAAATTTTCACCTAAAAATCTCGATTTTTGCTCAAAACTCAACAAATCATATATCAATCTGCTCGAAATCAACCCAACAACAACTTTAATAAAGGCAAATTCACCAAATCTAACAACAAATTGATGAATTTGACCAAAAACCTCAATAACACACTTTTTCCAAAAATCACAATTTTGATCTAAATCTCACTCAAATCGTAAGATCTCGATTTCAAAACAATACAGATCAGTTCGAAAATCAAAATCGATCACAATGAGTACAAATTTAGATCCAAGTCATCTCTAAATCTTCAAAATAATCCAAAAATCAACTTTTTCACAAAAACGGGATTTTCTTCAAAATTCTTCCAAATTCATTCAAATTCTTCACTAATTCCAGCTCTGATACCACTTGTTAGAACAAGATTTGCACATGTAAGTAACAATGGATCAATCAATCATATATTCATTTATCATGTAAATCATACAAGATCTAGTTTCTCTCTCTAGAATCTCTTCTCTAGATCTCACACCATGGATATTACAATAAGCTCTCTCTCTTTCTCTCTCTCTCTCTCTTACTCTAATCTTCTAACTCTCTATTTATACTCTTGCCCTTTACATCAACTTACCTTGACTTTGACTACTATGCTCTAGCTTTGACTTCATTAATATGTCCAATATATGATCTTGGATACAATATATTTACACTAACATCATCTATAAAGGTTAGAAAGTATTTACTTCCACCAATTGAATGAGTTCACTTAGGCCCACATTTATCTTGAAGCCCTCGAAGTATCATTGTGAGGAAAGGAATCTCTTGCAAGATATGTTTTGTAAAGATATGTTCAGGTAAGCCATAAATAGTGCATCTTTTGACAAGTTATTCACTACTTTGAAGTTAAAATACGAGAGACGTTTATTCCATAACCAATTGATATCTGAATAAGCCTCTAAGAGAAAGCAGATGTTCTGAGTGTTAGGAGAATCCATGTTTATAAAATAGACATCCACCATTCAAGTTCCATTCAAGACTAGTTTGCCACCCTTGTCCGTTACTTTGCGACCTTTCTTGGTGAAGTGCACTAAGAAGTCTTTATCACAAAGTTGATTGATGTTGGGAAGATTATGCTATAGTCCTTTAACAGAAGCAACTCTACTAAGAAGAAAGATTTGCTGAAGATTGTCAAAGTCGAGCTTCGTGTGATCTTGAATACAAAGGGGGAGATTGTTAGTGTAAATATATTGTATCCAAGATCATATATAATAGACATATTAATGAAGTCAAAGCTAGAGCATAATAGTCAAAGTCAAGGTAAGTTGATGTAAAGGTCAAGGGTATAAATAGAGATTTAGAAGGTTAGAGAGAGAGAGATTATTGTAATATCCATGGTGTGAGATCTAGAGAGATTCTAGAGAGAGAAACTAGATCTTGTATGATTTACATGATGAATGAGTATATGATTTATTGATCCATTGTTATATGTGCAAATCTTGTTCTAACATATCACTTATCCAGGAAAGTATGGATATATTTTCTTAAAGAAAAATATGAAACTTACAACCACTTTGTCCTATTTAAGGCAATGGTAGAAATCATAAAGTGATCACAAGATAATGCCTAAGGTGTGACCATGGAGGTGAGTGTTTATCACATGATTTAGATGATTTTTTTAAAGCAAAATGGCATCCATCATCAGCTTACTGCTAGTTATTCTCCCCGACAAAATGGGTGGCAAAAAGAATAGGACAATGTGGAAATGGCAAGATGTATGTTAAAGAATAAGTCTTTACCTTTTTTGGGCTGAAGCCGCAACATGTGCAGTCTACATCCTCAATAGATCTAGGACTAAAAATGTGATGGATAAAACCCCTTTAGGAAGCATGGAGTGGTTTTAAACGAACTGTAAACAACTTAAGGACTTTTGGATGTATTGCCTATGCACATATACCCAAGCAAATGAGAGGAAAGTCGCATGAAAAATCAGAAAAAAATTATCTTTGTTATAGCTATAATACTAAATACTGTGCATCTACAATACCTATACTAAAAAGGTCATTATAAGTAAGGATGTGATGTTTGATGAGGGCAAGACCCGGAAGGGTCTCGTTATTGATGAAAAAGGTACATGTACTATGACAAATGAAAATCAAGGCTATCTTTGGAAAACTAGTTGATAAGCTATCTTATGACTGACACGGTAGCTAATGACTGATAAGCTAGCTGATGAATAAGATGCGTTTGGCAAAAACTAGCTGATAAAAGTAGCTTATGATTGTAAAATGACAAAAAGACACTTTTAAAAATTGGTAATGTAATAAGTAGAAGGGTATATTTGGAACAAAAAAATAAAAAGTCTCATAAGTCACCAAGTGCTACTCTACTTAGTGTTTGAAAAGGCTGGCTTATGGTACATCCAAAAATGTACTAGCTTATAAGCTAACTTATTTTTGCGAAACAATGCCCAAGAAGTGACTAGTACACATGAAGAAAACAATAATCCTGATCCCCTCTCTCCAAGTACATCTGTAAATAATAATTTGGAAGCCTCTAGTTCTGAGGAAACAGACTCTAAAAGTCCATTATCCTCAAATGTGCAAGGCAGAAAAAACAAGAAGTCTAGTGATCTCTATGAAAATACACAACCAATGAATATTGAAGATTTTTTGTTGATTTTGCTCTACTTTCAGATGTAGACCCCTTGAGTTATGAAGATGCATGCTAAGACAGAAAGTGGGGGGAATCAATGGATAAGGAAATGAACTCAATTTTGAAGAACAACACCTAGTAACTTGTGGATCTTCCAGATGGGCAGAAATCCATAGGTGTAAGAGGGATTCAGAAGACCAAATTTTGAGAAGGGAGAAGTGGCAAACATAAAAAGATTAGTAGTGAAAGTGTATGTTGTTAAATCCCAAGAGGTATTTGCTCCAGTTATTAGATTAGAAACTATAAGATTAATCTTGGCTATTACTGCACAAAATAATTGGAAAGTACATCAGATGCATGTAAAGTCATCTTTTTTAACGGATATCTTGAAGAGAACGTGTATATTGATCAGCCTTATGGTTACAAGAGGATAAGGTATGTCATTTAAAGAAAGCACATTATGGTTTAAAGCAAGGCCCAAGGGCCTGGTACAGTAGGTTGGATAGACATTTCTTGAAGGATGGCTTCAAGAAGTGCAATTATGAGCAAGGTTTTAAAAATCCCAATTGCGATTCGAGGCGTTTTCCTTTGCGAGGCGTAAGCCTCAAGGCAGTCCGATGCGTCTATTATATATATATATGTGTGTGTGTGTGTGTGTGTGTGTGTAATTCCATACTAAATAAATTCATAAATACTAATAATAAACAAAACATAATTCCATTCCAAATTTTAATCACTATAAGTTCATAAAAATTACTAGTTATAATATAACTTATAAGTCTAAACGCGTAATAAACTACAAGTTATAAACCCCGCTAACATGATCAAATTGCATAGCTCCACCATCGTATTCGTATCCATCATTACTATAATCTTCATCTTCCAAATTCCCTTGAACGCCATTTCTTTCCTTAATGCTAAACATTGACATTCATCTCCATCTCCATGTCCATCATCATCATTTACCTCTATTGGCTTATCAACTCCAGTCGTTACACCATCTTCTTCATCACTTGGGTTGGCTACCCATTCATCGTCGGATGGCACATCAAACAACAAATCTTCTTCCACTTTTGACGACATTTTCTTTAGAAATTTGATCTTCAACTTCCTATTGTACATGATGTACACCAAACTATTCATTCTTTTAGTGCTTAGACGGTTTCGCCTCTTTATTTACACTTGGTTGAACGTACTCCAATTACGTTCACACTTTGATGTCGAACAAGTAAGGCATAAGACTTTTATTGCAAACGCCTTTATCTTTGCGTTTCATCTCCAAAATAGTCCCACCATTCAACTATATTTGAGAAAAACAAACAAAAAGTAAATAATATATTTTACATATACTCTAAAAATATAGTTAAAAGTATATAATTTATTGCCGGAAGGGCGTGTCATGTATGAGGCTACACATCTTTTATATCCAAAAATTAATTTTCTTTATTTGAACAGTTCAAATTGGTTATGAACATTTGATTGTGTGGCGTCATTCTTAATAAGTCTATCCATGCACCTATACAACCCTTGTTTGATCACTATATGCTCTGAAACATCGGGACTCCATCTATATTGGGGGTTCAAGTAATATTCAGTTGCATGCAAGTCACAATGCAACTGACAGTCCCATTTATCATCAATAATATCCCAAATCTCCTTATAAGAAGAAACATCACCACCAAAGTTCATCGCTATCTTTTCCTTTGCCTCATCCATAGCTTCGTAAATAAATCCCATTGCCAGAGTATCGCCATCAGCAATCTTTAACACATAAACAAGTGGTTTGTGGTTTTAATGAATAAACCACGCTAGGCCAAAAAGTATGTTCATCCATTATAATTTGTTTCATAGCTTTCCAATCGTCTTTGTTTTCCCATGCACAACCATTCCATTCTCTTGAAACAAACATAATTTGTAATGCTTCCTTCATCTCAAACATACTTTCTAGAGTTAGAAAGGCGGTGGCCAATCGTGTGGCATTGGGTCGAAGAAGGTCTTTCCTTACAATCTTTTACAAAGACTCAAAACCCATTGATGGTTATGGATGAAGCTTCTTAGTTTCTTTTCTTTGAGCAAAACACTTATTTGTTATGGCAACTCTCCGATTTTTTCAAGAATCAAGTCAATACAATGTGCGGCACATGGAGTCCAATACAAGTGCTTCCTCTTCTCATTCAAAAAATTCCCCGCGTCCTTGTATGCACACTTCCATTATTAGTCACCACTTCAACTACAATTCCTTGCGCCAACCTCTTCAATCACATCATCAAGCAACTTAAACAATTTTTGAGCATCTGTGACACAATCCGATGCATCAATAGTTCTCAAAAACATCGTCCCAAATTGATTGTTGATTAAAAAGTTAATCAAACCCCTATTTCTCATATCAGACCAACCATCCGATAACAATGAAACTCCCGTCTTCTTCCAAGTTGATTTTATTTCATTTACGGTGAGAGATTTCATATTCTTTTCTTCTTTCAAAATCTAAGTCCTCATCTCATACATTGTAGGGGCTTTCAATCCGCTCCCGTAATTGCCAACTAAACGTAACATGTTAAAATAGGAGGGGCTTCTTTCACAATCGAACAAGATCCCATTCTCAAAGAAAAATCTCCCAATACCCATGCAAGCTTAGATCCGGTGCTCTTTAGCACTTGTTAGACTCTCTATTTGATCACCCATGATTCCATCATCTATTTTGTTCCATATATCGATCCGTAGGTCCTCTAACCCCCTACTACTACCGCCTACACCACTAATGAGAAAAGAATTCATGGCATCCCCACCGTCTATCATCTCCGCCAAGTCTCGTTGTGAAGCAAACTTCGTGCTTTAGAAATTCTTTAAGTATAAGTTGATTTCCTCCTCTACTTCATCGGGGACATGAGGGCATGCTATAAAATTTTTATGAGTGGATGCAAGGTGGTCTTTCATTCTCTTCACCCCTCCTTTAATTGTCTTGCTACAAAACTTACATTTAATGTATTTGTATTCTTTTTTCCCACCTTCCCCCGGGATATCAATTTCTTCCGCATATTTCCAACCCAGGTCCTTGCGTGATCCTAGTTTTGAACTTACACTAGCCATCTTTTCACCTTACGAAATGATAAAATAAAACATAAAATAAGAAAAAATATATANACAGAAAACACACACATAGAGTAAATACACATACAGAAAACATACACACACATAGTAAACACACACACATAAAACCGATACAAAAGCCACATAGTAAACACACATAGAAACCAGATACAAAAAACACACATAGAAAACGGATACAAAAAACACACAGGAAAAATGCAAATCCAAAATATAAATAGTAAGAAAGAAAATATACCTATTAAAACTTAAAGAAAATGTTGGAACTTGAAAGCTTCTTGAGAAAGATGAAATGGATTGGTGGTTTGATATTTGAAATAAGAAATGAAGATGAAAAGTGCTATGGAAAACTAAATAAGACAATAACTTTATTGCTTTCTTCTAGAAATGAGGAAAGTACAACTTAAAAAACTTTTTGTACCTTTAAAACATTAAAAAGGTAGAAAGCTAGCTAAAGTACAAGACTTGACTTTCCATAAATACATAAAAAAGTTTGATAGATTTTAACCCCAAGTCGGAAAAAAACAAAAACTAGGTGAGGCTTGTGAAACACTCTGTCTAGTAAAAATGTGGACAATTTCAAAATTTTATTAATCTTACCAACTTGAAAGACCCAAAATTTCTTTTTCTTTTAAAATTTTCTAATAATGAAACATCATCTCACAAGGAGTCTGCTCAAGCTCACTAGAGGTCAGCTCAATGTAACGACCCACCAAACATGAGATGAATTTTCCAAAGGCTTACCGGAATCCGGAACTTTCTACACTACTCTAGAAGGATGAGGAAGGATGATGACTCTTATGGAAGCTTTCTAGAAGACTCTCCATGGAAGGATGTGGAAGCCTCATGTAAGTAGGCTCTTACTTGATAGTTCTAGAATGCTCCTTGTAATTATCTAGATAATTATTCTCTAGAATGTTCCCTAGAGTAGTATAAATAGGTGGTGGCCCCATTTGGCTCAACACACCTCAAAGTATTCCTCTAAGCTCTCTTGTAATAATTCTCTCAAGCAATACAAGTTTTCTTGCATACCAATAATCTCTTGTGTTCTCTTTACTTGCCTTAATCATTGGTTGTTTCGGGAATTTGGCTGACTTAGTTCGAGAACTAAGGCCGCACATGATCTTGTAGAGACAAGTCTGTGACATCAAGCTCACTTGTGGTCAGAATAGAAGTTTTTGTTTTAGGCTAGGGTTTGTAGAAATTTACAAAACACATTTGTTAGTTTACTTTACGATCAAGTTGCATAACTTGATCATATAAAAGTGTCTAACAAGTTTGATGTTACAAATATTTACCAAGACCATGATACAACAAGTCAAAATATACAAAAGATAGTGTCCTTCAAAACCCATGATCTTGCTAAGTCACCCAAAAGCTTCCATAAAGCATTAACAACAACTACTGATCACCTACGGATATACAACGAGTAGAAAACATTTGTTAACCAAAATGGTTATGTGATTGCAAAATGTTCCTGTCAAAGAATACTTAAAAACATAGTCATCAAATCATACAAAATCAACTTATACAATCAACACATAGAACCTGATTAATAAGACGTAAAGTTAATTCACACAATTCTCGTATTTCTCAATAGCTACTTGGTCCATATAGAATTCTAATGAATTATCTTAACATCGCCACACACTTTAAGCTAGGGAATTCCAACTTGGGATGCCTCCAACTTATGGGAATTTCACCTCCCACATGGCATCTGAATTCCCTGTTAACCTAAGGTCACTTATAGAGTATGGTGCAATACTCATGTACCAAAGAGCCCTGCAGGTTGCTAAAAGCAACCAACCATCAACTATATTCTGGACTAATACTACAATGCACACATAACAAGTACATGGTTCTCAATATGTAAAACAATCATTTACATATCATATAATATCAACTAATGAAAATAATAACCAAATAATCACAACTAAATTCAAAGTATTCATACACATTCATTAAACATTTGATGACTATTAATTTTATATAAGTTAGCCTTTTTGTTGAATATCCGAGTTTTAAAATTTAATGCACTCACCTTAAGAGTTGGCGGAAGATATCAACTCAATTACCACAACCACTAATTAAAGTGATTACCAATATCCAAGCAATCCTAAGAAATAACGTATAACAACATGTTCATAATAAAATCCGACATTTCATAAATCAAATCACTAGACCCACCACTAATGTCTAAACCGAACAACACATTTAAAAATAACCCTATGTGTGATAAAAGACCCCCATTACTAATTTGGACATGATATCAAATCATTCTAAGGGATCCCATGAAATATTATTACTCAAATGAACCAAAACTTTACTTTGCAAACATAAGACATATTCTCAAGTTGACCTTTTTGTCTTTCTTCACGTTTTTTACCCTTAGAACATTTTTTCTAGGATTTGATATCTAAAAGAGAATTAAAGTAGACTGAACACACTTTCCACCAATGTATTACATGCCCATAATGATTTTTCTGCGATTTTTTTGAATACTTACCAGAATCAGTAAAAAAATTCCGAACAACAACATGTTTCGATTTTGACACCAAAGCTTGGGATTTTGCTCGTCCAAATCGACTTTAAAGAGTACCAAACTCAAAGCAAAGTTTATACAACATGTTTTAGTGATTTCTAACATCTCAAACCTGAGTTTTAACCAATGATTAAGAATCAAACCCTTATTAAACCACTTTGCCCCCAAAGTAACCCATTTGACTAAGAAATTTGACCACAAATTGCAATGCGTAACACAAAGGATCATGTAACCCTAAAATCATTCAAGAATTAGGGTTATAAACTTAGTTGAGACACCAACTTCAAATCTTTGAAGAATCCTTGAATTCCAACACTTGCGTAGTGTTCTTGAAGTTCAAATGCTCAAATTCTTCAAGTTAAACACACATGCATTCATGGATTTGCTAGAATCATCAAGAATTATCAAGAACCTACCAGCTCTCTACTCTCTACTCTCTCTCACGTGTTTGGGCTGGAACAAAATGAGAGAAGTGGGTCTTTGACCCTAATTTAGTCAATGTGCAGATTTTGCACATAAATCCCCATACTCTTGATGTTTTCGCAATAGTCCCCAAAGTTAAGCAATATCTAGCTTAAACCAAGATTATTCAAAGTTATATGCTTAGTTGGCACTTACACTTCAAACATAGTAATAACAACTACGAATTATTAAAATAAGTATTTTGGCTCCAAAATCACAACTTTATAATTAAACCTATTATATAAAAAGGCATAAACCACAATTTGCATATATTTATACTAAAATCAAATTGAGAGTGTTACAGCTCGCGCCTCACAGCATCGCCTCAGTCAATGAGGCATAAGCCGCGTTCAAGTCAATGAGGCTTAAGCCTCATATGCTTGTCTTGGACGCCTCGCCTTGAGGCGTGCCTCTAGGCATACGTTCTGAGCGATTTTCAAAACCATGATTAATTTTGAGCATACCCTCTTCATAAAAAAAAGGTAATAACAAATTGTTGGTGATTTGTGTTCAATTGATTATTGAATTTATCAAAAAAGTATGAAATATGAGTTTGAAATGATAGATCTTGTCTCCTTTGTTATTTCCTGGGAATAGAAGTCAAGCAAAGAGATTATATGGTAACCATCTCTCAAAAGAAATATGTTATGGAACTTCTTGAAAAGTTTAACATGAGTAATTCCATTTCTGCTGCTACACCTACGGAAATTAGTTTGAAACTGACAAAGGACTGCCATAAAGAAAGTGTTGATCCAACTCTTTACAGGAGCTTGGTAAGATGTCTTGTGTATCTAACCTCTACTAGGCATGACATCATGTTATCTATCAGCTTTATCAGCAAATTTATGAAAAATCCTAAGAGAAGTCACTAGGAAGCTACCAAAAGGATTTTAAGGTATGTCAAAGGAACTTTAAATCATGGTATCAAATTTTCTCATGTTAAAATTCCTAAGCTTATTGGGTTCTGTGATAGTGATTATGGGGGAAATCTGGATGATAGTATGGCTACAATAGGATATATTTTCAGTCCGAGATCAGGGATTGTATCTTAGCAATCTAAGAAGTAGAAAGTAGTGGCTTTATCATCTACAGAGGCATAGTATATGGCCCTCTCCTCTACAGGTTGTCGTGCTCTTTGGCTTAGAGGGATCCTAGGAGAAATTGGCTTTCCTCAATCCTCTGCTACTCTAATTTCATGTGACAATAAGTCTACAATTGCTCTTACAAGATGACAAGATCGAAAATTTAATCACACTCAGAATATCTTGTTAAAAAAGTTTACGGAATAACACTCTTAACAATTTTAAAGAAAAACACAATAAACTGCAAATTACTTATGTATTGATTAGAACTCGAATGATTACAACTAAAAGCCCCAATCTATTGAACATACTCAATAGATGTGCACTACTTCTCTAATGCAAGGATCAAGAACAATCTTGAAGCTCAAATTTTCTCTCAAACGAAAATTCTCTCAAAACTTAATTACAGAAACAAAAGACTACTGTCTATTTATTCAATTACAAGATAACTATAAAGAGAAACAAAATCTTCAATGAAATCAGCTTCATGATTATCTTCTCTTCATGTCTTCATCTTCAAGTTATCTTCATTCCATATTGTAAACCAAAGCAGTAGTAATAATATGAGAAGTACTAATTGTACTAGAAGTACTAACCAGCAGTATTAACTAACTGGCAGTAGTATCCAATAGTAGTAGTAACTCCTTGTAGCAGTACTATCCATTACTACTGTTGGTTCTTTGAGTAGTATCTTCAAACATCTCTAGCAGTATTAACTCTTAGCAACAACAGTAACCATTAATACCTTTAGCTCAATTCAGCGCGGCAGTAGTATCTTCTCAGCTTCAAATCCCAAGAATCTCCCCCTAACTTAACTCTTTAAACTAAAGAATTAAGTTTCCTCTTTGCTCAATGATCTTCATAATCAGCTCAGCTCCCATCTTTGAATCTATCTTGCACCTAAATCTTTGATCTAACATCCCTTCTAATCTCTCCAAGCTATGAGTATAAGTTCTTTCAACCAAATAGTATTTAGTTTGAGTACCATTGATTGTTAGAGCATACACACCAAATTCTTCATAGAGCTTCCATAGATTAACAGTCTTAACCTACCGAGTGATCAAATAATTAACCCTTTCTGGTTCAAAAAGCATGCATAAATACTCCAAAGCAGTCATAATATTCTTGGTCACATCTCCTTCCAACTCTTCTACTTCAAATAATGATCCATAAACATGTATTCCAATCTTGTACATTTCTTCCAAATTAACCCTGGAGCAATTTTCAAGAATCTGTGAAAAGCTTTCAACAATATTCTTACCACTTCATTTTCTTATGATTTTGTAATAGAGATTGTGATTAATCTCGACCACACTCCAGCTTTCCACTTCTTTATCATCTTGATCTTCCTCTTGAGTCTCTATTTCTTCTTCATTCCTCTCACTTTAGTATTTATTTCTTCCTCAACCTTCTTTGCAAACACATAATCTTGAACCTTTTGCTCTTCTTCTTTCTTCTTCTGCTTTATCTCCTCTTTCTCCAACATTTCTTGAATAGTTTTCAATGATAATTGTTCTGCAAGATCATCAGGGATTCTCTTTGTCTTTTTCTTCTTTGGCTCTTCAAGCATGATACCTTTTCTCTTGTCTTTGCTATCCAACACTTTCTTCTTCTCTCTTACCTTTGCTTCTCCTTTTTTAATCACTACTCGTTTGGCTTTGGGAGCAGCCTTAGGAGTAGCTTGAGGTAGTTTGATCAAGGCATCTAAAGCATCTTGCTCCTTTTCTAATACTGCTGCTTGTGGTTATGGTGGTGATGATACTGCTGCTCCTTCTGTTTCTACAGCTTGCTCTTCTAATAAAACTTCTTCCCCAGCTGTTACTGTTGCTTTCACAACATCTTCCTTTTCTGACTCCCCCTTAACTACTTCATCCTCTTTTAGATTCTCCCCCTTTGTGGAAGCAACTTTAGATGTCTTCTTCTGTGTCTTCCTTCTTTGTCTCACCATCCCAAACACCAAGCGTTTCAAGTAAGAGATATGCACCTGTTGAGCTTTGATCATGGAGTTTTGAACTTTGACTAGCTTCTTTAAATCCTTGATTCTTTCAGTGTTCTCAACCCCCCTCCTTTGCAATGGTACCAAGAGTTTCCATCAATTCATCATAATTATATCTATCCTCACCTCCTTTAGATGTTTTTACCACCCTTGAAGGATCCTTGGAAGACGTAGTAGGGGCCTTCTGCCTAGCAAATGCACCACCTACCCCCATGGTTTCTTGGCACCTGGGACCCTTTGATGATTTCTCATCTAAGGTTGCGTGGATAAGGTCTTATTGATGTTCACACTATCCTGACCTACACCTTGTACAGACCCAGTAGTGTGAGCCTTGCAATCCACATGCCCATGCTTCTCCTTAGAGGGCACCTTCAGCAAGTTGGGAGACACTCCAGTGGGTTCCCCATGGATATTATCTAATGGAGAGTGCTCCCCTAGAGGGCTTTGAGGCTTGGAGGGTTGAGATCCAGAGGAGGAATGTAATAACCTGAATGCATCAGTTACCATTTAGTGAAATTTAAAGGACTCAGGGTCTATTTTGTTGAAACCTATAAACTTTGGGGTCTCTTGTTCAAGTGTTAAAATTTTCAATGTTGGGCTTAAACTAATTTGGGTAAGTGATTAATAGGCCAAGGGCCCAAGGCCTATAGTATTTAAGGGGTGGTGACCTCATATTCCCATTTAGGGTAAAAATCTTATCTGTGTGTGAGTGCGTGTAATTGAGAGCAGCAGTAGCCGTATCAGCTTCATCACCTTCATTTTTCCTCCTCTGAATCGAATCTTGGGGTAAGATCTTATTGATAGGGTAAATATTTTACCCTCATAACTAACATCACTTTTTATCATCTTTTTACATTTCTTTCGTCAAAACCATGTTAAAAATTATTACATACATTTTTTATTACATATACATTCACATATGTTGTTTTTCATACTTCACCCCGCAAACTTACAAAGAATTTGCGCTTTTTAGGATCGNATACTTCACCCCGCAAACTTACAAAGAATTTGTACGTTTCAGGATCGGAGTGTCATGGGCCGTTTTTGGTTGATGGGCTGGTATCGCAAAGATAGATCGGGGCCGATGCAGACCTTGGGTCAATCGGCTGTTGGGCCGAAGCCCCATTTGTTTCTTTTGAAGACTTCTTATTTTTGTGGCCCATG
>LUCG01019157.1:0-16092 GCA_001633085.1 Carthamus tinctorius | reverse complement strand
GGAGCTTAGGATATACAGTAAGGTGCATCTAGAAGTTTCCTCCTAACCCAAGGAGTCTAGTTTGTTTCCATGAAGACCCTGGCTTGCTAAAAAGTTTGTGGAAACAGTTTTGCCAGAAGTACTTTTGGGCGTCATAAGAAATGTCCAAAAAGCTAGGAAATGAAATTCGAAGAGTTAATGGAGTGCTAGAGATGAAATTGTGGAAGGAGAGATGCTTACATGGTATATAGAGAAATTTTCAGTTATTTGTATTTGATAAATCTAACTTATGGGAAGAAGATGCTTTAGAGTAATAAATTGCTTATAGCAAAGAACAAATAATCGCAAAACATCACAGTTAAAATACCAAACTAACTATTTACTCTTGAGAGTCTACCTGATTGATATATGGTCTAATAAAGGTAGGCCAATGGGCCGAGACAGATGAAACAAACATACAGCCCAGTACAACTGCACTAGTTCTAATAATTCTCTTAATGTTTTCCAGGAAGAACAGTTGAATATGAAGGCACAGCTTTCACAGGGGTTTTCGCCTGATGATGAATATCCTTTTGGGGGCCCATTATTTATGGAGACACCGTTGCCATGTTCTCCAGTTGCCCAAACAGAGTTTCAGGCTTTTGATGAGGTAATTCTTCAGATACAACTTGTTTTAATGTTTCTGTAAGTCCATTTATGCTCGATTGCAGTCTTGTTAAAATGATGTTCTTCTCTTAGGTAATGCCTCATGCTGACTCAACAGATGAGGATATGTTTCAAGACCAATATGGAAGCCATTCAGGCCGCAAAGATTCTCTCTCCATCAATTCGCTTGACATTTTGAGCGTTAACCAGCTGTTGGAATCGGTATGTTAACCAGAGGGTTAATTGTGGGGTTGGGAAAAAGCTGACGTGGAAGCTAATGTGGCAGTGGGGTTGGGAGGGTTGAGAGGGTTGGGTACGCATAGCCTTAGGGTGTGTTTGGTTGTAGAAAATTGTTTTCATTTTCATAGAAAATGTTTTCAAAAGATGAAGTTGAGTTTTCATTTTCAGTTTTCTATGAAAATTTTAGAAAACGTGTTTGGTTGAAACGGTGGAGTTTTCATTATCTATTTTAGAAAGTTGAAAAACGCGTTTAGAAAATTTTGGAGAACTATTAAAATGAGTTCTCTAATTTACATAGGATTTTAGAAAATGAAAATTTTCATTTTCTTGGAGAACTTTTGAAAACAGAATGAACCAAACGTGTTTTCTAAATTTTCATTTTCCTTGGAAAATTTTACTGGAAAACTCGAAAATTTTCCACAACCAAACGCACCCTTAAAGTTTGGTTTTACGTATCTGTAATGTGATTGTGATTTGTGACCTGACAGGTATTGGAGACTGCCCGTCATGTTGCAAGCTTGCCCGTTTCGTCCACTCCTGTAACTTATGATCAAGTCAAAGATCAATGCGAGGCTCTAGTGAGCGGTAAACAGCAGAAGATGTCCGTGCTTCAGAGTTTTAAGAAGCAACACGAAGGCATGACGATAATTTTATCGGGTGAACATGAAAAACAGAGTCCAATTACATCAAACAATGTAAGAATCTTATTTCATTTTCTGAATCATATTCTAATCACTGTTACCAGTATTTTATAATTACTCTAACTTCATTAATTTTTGGCTACTAGAAAGTTATACTTCTAACATAACTACCCAAAAATTGCGAAAATAAACAACCAATGTGCCACCAGTGTCTATAAGTTATGGAGGATCATGTATTTGTTATGCTACCAGCAAAAGAAATATATTTAGGATATTGGGAGACAGGGTTGGGTTCTGGTGAGAAGTGTTATATTTGGTGAGAAGCGTGAGAAGTGGTTATTAACCGTTTGATGAGAAATGGATGCACATTAGGATAGTATGTACAGAGATAAGATGCACCGACCATGAGATTAAAAGAAATCAATGGTTCAGATCAACTTCTCACACGATCCTTCGCATTAGGGGACAATAGCCATTAAGAATATCTTTCTTAATCCTATGTACTCCTTAACTAGTTTAGTGCTAGATATATACTTTGTGGATCCCAGCTTTAAGGAATGGATATTATGTAAATGTATAAGATAATTGTGTGTTTTGCTTCTTATTTTAACCTCCTATGGTTTCTTCGGACTCCACTTGTGCAACACATTGGCCTGCTTAGTGATGCAAATACTCTTTCTAGCTATAGAGGGCAAATCATGTTACTTTTGTGTAGTGATATAATTACATTTTGTTATTTGAGGATTCAGGATGTGATATAATTACATCTTGGTCCTTACCTTATCCTCTAGTATTTCAGATCATCAACTTTTGGCCCGCTTCAACACATCTATTCACAACTTGGTTAATGTTGCACTTCTAGGAACTTGTAGGTTTATCGTTGTATACTGAGCATCTCCAATAGCTTCGCTATAGTTTCTGTAAAATAGAGTATACAAGATCAAAATCTCTAAAACTTTTTTTTTCAATATCCAACAACTTTTCTTTTTTAGAGAATCTATCATCATTTATATTATTAAAATATACACTATATTTATTATCCCAATGAACTTTTTAAAAACGTTTTAACAATTAATTATGATATTGGCGGAATACATTAAAATATGTTTTTCTCTCCTCATCTAGATGTTTTAGAGAAATCTCTATATTTAAAGAAAACTTCAAAATTTTCTATTTTAGCAAACAGTTTAGCAATGCTGTTGGAGCACTTTAGAAAGAAAAAACCTAATTTTTTCTATTTTAGCAATGCTGTTGGAGATGCTCTAATAGTTTCTAAATTCAAATTTTACATTGATGTTTCAAGTATTTAGCTTCATATGCTCCTGGTTGTAATATTTTTACATTGATTAATGTAGTTTTTATTTCTTTGCACATAACTGAAACGATTCTCATGAATTTGAAGTTCAAAATGTCACCCATAGACTCATTGTTATGTGAATGGTTTTCTCCACTTGTTCTGTAGACAACGGAAGAAGTAAAGTTGTTAAGAAATGGAGAGCAACCTGTGATGCATGATCAACTCGTTTCGTGTACAAAAGAATGTAGTCAACAACAGTCTTTTAGGCTTCCGCCTTCAAGCCCATACGATAAGTTCTTGAAGGCTGCTGGATGTTAATAAGTCTCCATATACAAGCATGATTTCAAGTTAGATTCTTAAAACAATTTTCTCTCATAATCTATAGGTTATATAAATATTTGATATTCGTTGGCTTTTTTAGAAATAGGTCTTTTTAATTATGTTGTAGCATGTTACTGTTGAAGAAAATGTTGTGTGTAGATACCGTATGTTGTGTGTTTTAAGGTTGTGATTCCTATGTCTACCGAGTGTAATTTGTGACAGGTTTAATCATTTATAAATGTGTGGTATACCAACTTCATTTTACTACCGAGTTATCATCGGTATAGCCAAGGTGTTTGATCCAGGATATTTTGCAACATAGGGATAGGGGTCCTTTACCAACACAAATCTGGCAAGTGTTATTGGGTAAGAGGAAACATTCTTACTTCCTTTACTAGCTATGATTCTCGGTTGTCAAAATAGCATAGTATAAACATCTCTTTATTTTTAGACGTCGTCATTCTAGTTGGATCTAATATAAATTATCCATATTACATGATTAAATGGTCTCTCTTGATATAAATTGAGCAACCTTTTCTTGCATAACATTGATCCTATTTGTATTTGTAGTGCTTTAGAAACCTCCTTAATGGGTTCTATCATGCTTAGATAGTATACCACCATTTTCTTTGATGGTCCCCTTGTTATTTTCTCCAAAAGTTATTGGACCTCCCAATTTTGCTTTGTAAGACAAATTAAGGAGTTTTAGATACCTATTTCATAACGGCTTCTTTCTTGTTAGCTTTTGGTGTTTTTCTTTTTTATGCCTTGTATTTTGATTAGCTTCCAGAGTCTTAGCATTTGCATATCTAAACATTACAACACTTGTTGCTTTTTTGAGTTGAAATAAGAGATCTAAGCGTTTGCAATTATGAGAACACATATATGTTTGCTTAGAAACTCTTTTAAATTAATAAGAAAAATAATAAAAAAAAAACCCAGAAACATTGACCTAGCATGACTTGTTTTTGCATACTTCCTATCTAGTTCAGGTGCATTATTTCTTTTGGAAATTGGCTTTCTTCTCTTGACTTGTTCCTTTCATCCTCCGTTTTCTTTTTTCCTTTGGCCTTTTCATTGTACCAAAAGAAGAACGATCGGGTTTATCGATAAAAACTTATTTCGCCTTTTGTTTTGGACTGAATTTGATTGGTTTGAAAGGATAGGGTTTTGGCTTTTGTTGCATTCCATTGATTCATTCTAGACTAGTAATTAATTTTTCCATAACTCCAGAGAAAGTTTTGGCTTTTAAACACATGTCTATAAAGTCAGAGCAAATGGAAATATTTGGAATCTAATTTGTGATGGAAATTGGTTTATTTAGGATTCTAGATTCAAGTTTAGACTTGGTATTCCAATTTACCACAATCTCATGAGAAGAGTCACATGACTGACTCTTCATCTGAGTTTGAGTCCAGAAAGTCATTGTTAGACTTTCCATAGATTAGTTTTGAATTATAGACTCCATATTCCTCATTATCTCTAGCAAAAATAATTTTCAAGTGTTCAACTTTAATTGGAGGTATGAGTTGAGTTCTCATCAGCAAAGTTTGTCAAAACTCTTTTATGTTTTGTCTTCTTTGCTTAATGGAGGGATAAATTCAACTGTCTCGAAATTAAGTACCTTGCCAATTGAGACTTTTTGTTTCAATTGAGCGGCAGACCCAACACGATTGACAGATATGTTGACGTGTGATCTAGAAGTGACTTATTCATATCAGGCTCTGCTTTTGTTTTGGGTTGATTTCCATGTATCCAAAAGATAATGCTCGTTTTTCAGATTCTTTGACAGTCCTTGTGTTTTCAGAGCCACTTTCATGTGAGATGTTTAGCTTTTTGTTGACTTTTGTTCGTCAAGAGGTCTTAATCCTCATGAAACCAGAATATTTTGATTATTTCGTAGATGGATCCAATGTGAAAAGTTGAAGATAGATTTGTCTTCGTGTAACTAGTGAATGGATTCAAGATCACATAATTGATTTTTCAATGCACATCTTTAGTAAGAAACGTTCTCACAAAATCAAGCTCTTCCATCTCATACTTCTCTTTGAACATATTTCTGAATCTGTTTTCAAGAAATCTATCGTCAACATTAACTAGCTTTTCATCATCAACTTTCATTTCAACTACCGCTTCTTTCTTTCTTGGTCCAATAGTCTAAACTGCTCTCTAACAATCTACACTTGCTCATTTGGGACAACAAGCATTTCTTCTTCCTTATGTTTAATGTAATCAACAATACCTATCTAAATAGTGAATTCTTGAGGGACAGACATATCAATTGCATAGGCTGCCACATTTCTCGAATAGATATTAAAGCATTCTTTTTCAAGCCTTCTAATTCCAACCTTTCTTCTACCCTTTGAATGAAAATTTTCTTCACTGTCTCGTCATAAATTGAAACTAACTTATCTTTTTAAGTATCTAATTAAACGTAAAGCAAATGGTATATCTGAACAAGTGACAAATCCTAATGCAATGATTTGACTTCAAAACACCTAGCCTTAGGCTTCTGAATTTTAACTTTGACAATCTTCTTTCAGTAGTAGTTTGGACAATGACAAGTTTTTCAAGTATAATCCCATGATCCTGTTTGCTTCAAATTCAAATGCAACTTCATTGGTTTTCTGAAAGTGCTTGAATTGATCTTTGACTCTCAACAAGTACAAGTTTGCATTTCTATGATAACCAACATTAAACTATTCTGTCTTGAAACTGTTGCTTCCAAATAATCCACCATACCAATGTTCTTCTATACAAATTCTCTAACTTTCAGCATAAGAGAGCCATCTTTCAAATTTTAATTGGTTTAAGAGAACTTGCTCAGAAATATGGAATACATCAGTTGATATCCTACAGGTGCAGACACATCCAAGATTTGCTAAAACATTTCATACTCATCAGTTTCATCACTATAAAAATCTGCAACTTTGTAATATAAGCCTTGATATTCAACTTATGGAAAATTTTGGTAATTCACAATCTCTTTGGAATCTTCAAACAACTTCTCTAACATGAAGATCTGATCTACAATTGGTTCGTGTTGGTTTCAAGTATATGACCTTCANATAATTTTCACTTTTAAATTCTTTGTATTAAAGTAAATACTGAATTTACAAAGATTGTTGCGGAAGTAGAAAAAGGATTAACCTAATCTAAACAATCTTAAGTTTTGACACTAAGTCTTCACTATGCACTAGTGAAATAAGGAAGTAAGAAAGAAAGATAGATGGAAGAAGGGAAAGGACTCAATATAGAAAGATTTTAAACTGATGTGTTTGAAGAACACGCCTAAGGTCTCAATTTGTAATGCATGCATTAAATGCATGGTAAGGTCACCTTTACACGTGTTATGTATTTGGTGGACCTTGTGTACTATTTACCATTTTAATATACCACGCATAGGAAGGCAGTATGGGAGGAAAGGTAAATGGTTGCTTTTGGGGGCTGATAAGTACGAAGGGAATAGTGTTTAGAACGTCGCTTTTGTACTATGTCAGTAAAAGCATGGTTGTCTTTTTTTGTGCATTTAAGGTGATAAGACATTTGAGGAAATCTTCTAGAGCAAGCTTCTGATCTGCGGCTAGAGGTCGTTGGTCCTTGAGACGTCAGTGGTCGCTGAAGCTTTGTCCGTTGGATCTTCAGGCATGAGTAATCAGGCAGCTATCACCGAATTCTGTCTTCAAATCACGAGCGCCTCTGACTCTATCATCAGCTACTTCTTTGACATCGCTGATGGTTCTTGGAGCCTGATTCCTTTGTCTTCAGGGATGATATTTCGTTTCTTGATATCTTACATTAGGGATGCTGAACAGACTCAGCGATTCCCTGACGTCGATATATACCTGGTAACATGAGCTTGAGATTACCAGACTTATCAGAGAACATTTTCAATGATAATTCCTCAAGCTTGAGTATAAATAAAGTATCTGCACTAAGTAGTTATCAGAGTCATCATTATTTCATAGTCTTAGGAGAGCTGGATCAACAACCTCCCCCTAAATGATGATGCCATAGACACTAGAGAAAATGCCTATAACTAGTTACATAGAAAAAATTTGAAGTCTAGATAAATAGAAAGGAAATGGAACTCGTAAAGGTACATGTCCCATTTACTGTTTTCAGAACTCATTTTCAGTACTATGATGAAGTGAAGTACTCTACTCTTGAATTGAATTTCATTAACTTGAGAATAGAGAATTACAAGTAAATGAAATATACAAGGGTAGTTGATGAGTACTGAAAGTAAAATCTATCACTGATCATACACAAATTCATGCCTATCATCTAGAATTCGTCTAATCATTATATCAAACAGGATGGATGGCACTTGCTTAGAGGTTAGTGAGACAAGCTCAAGAAGGTTGTTGAGATGTTGAGAGGGACCCTTGGGAAATTCTAATGAGCGCTGGAAGTGTATGTTTCCATCGCCGTCACTAAAGTGTATTCCACTGACAGGTTCCATGATGATGGTCCCTGGTTCCCTTGGCAAACCTTCATGTAGCTCTGTGTTTAGCCCGAACAGATCAACCCTGAGTTTCTCGAAGAGGATAGCCTCAGCGGAGAATTTGACACTTGTATCATTTCTAATGACCGGTCCTTGATCAACAACAGGGGGTAGATCAGCAGCTGAAGAAGAATGTAACAGCCCAAAACCCAAACATATAATAACCATATCCCAGTGATCTAACGCAGCGGAAATATTCATAAACATCAAAACAGGTCTGAAGTGTAAACATAATAAACTAATCAAAATTTAGTCTAGAATGTTATGCCGGTGGAACAACCCTTCAAAGCTGAGATACTTCAATACTAGTGATCATCTACAAAAATCTATAGCTGACCTCTCTTTTCTAACTCTGAACTTACTCTTTCCCTTTCGAGATTTCACCTCTACGCGTTTGACCTGAAAATGTTTTAAGAAAAAGTTTGAAAGTGAGGGTTAGACCATAAGATCTAGTGAATTCCCTCAAAAGCAGTTTTATCCCAAGAGCGGCCCCCTGGCCTAGTTATACTAAAGATTTAAATCAACATTGGTGGTGCATTGTGGACATAGACACAGGCCCATCCGGTCACCCGTGACATTAGATCGGGGCTCATCCGGTCACCCCCTTTTAGGAAGCACGAAACAGATTTGAGTATGTCAGAGTTTGCTGAGTTTGACTGAAGCTTTCCGGAAGAATACTATAACAAGCCAGGATCAAACAATATAAGATATCCTTCTAAAGGTAGAGGGTATAATTGGGGTTATCAGGAAAATTCCAGGAAGTCATTTGTTCCAAGAGGAGAAATTCAATATACAGACAGATATGAAGAAAGAAAGGAAGTGGAAACAAGGGAGATGCCAGAAAAGACTGTAGAAAAGAAGTCAATTGGGAACATGACCCATTTTAAGTATAGAAAAGTAGGGGATATAGCTAGAGCTTGTCCTACTAAAATGTCAAAAGTGGAAGTGTTGAAGAAGAAGCTTGAGTTGGCAGAAAAATAGGAGAATCGTTTGGTTCTGATGGCTAATGATGAGGCATGGCTGGATTATTCAGATGATGAACACATTGATCAAGCATAAATGTGTTTCATGGTTCTAATTGATGAAGAGTCAGAGGAGGAGGATGAAGATGAGGATAAGTCTAAAATGGTAGCACTCTCTGAACTAAAAGCTATGAAAACAAACATGCTTGAAGTGATGGATAAACTCTATTATCAGAATAAGGAGTATACATCCATCATTTCTAAGAAAGAGCAAGATATTAACTGTTTGATGCAGCAAAAAGAACAATCAGATGTTGATCTTGAAAAGTTGCATCAAATGGTTAATGATCTTCAAATGCATAAGTCATAGGCTGAATCTCAACAAACTGAGATTGAGTTTCTTACTCTGAGTCTTCAAACAGAAAAAGAACATGTCTCTGTGTTAAATAACACTGTCTCTGAATTGGAACATAAACTACAAAAAATAGGTCAATCTGAGAATACAGTTTTTACAAACAAGACAAATGAACTAAGAGAGTTTTATTCCAAAGAAGGTATTGGACATAAAAATCCAAATGTTTTGCAAAAAGCAAAGAGTGATAAACTTTCTTTATATGATATTGATTATTTGAGAGTTTTAGAAATATTTCCTCAAGTAAAAGGTTTTTGAATGACAAATGAATTTTCTGAGATTGAAGAAATGAAAATGCATGATCCAAAATTTAATGGTTCACAATATCATAAGGTCAAATTTGTATATAACTCTGAAAATTTAAGGATCAAATCCAAAACATCTTCTGATTGTTTTGATATGATGGCTTATCCTGATATTAAATCATCTGAAACATCAGATGTTGAATTTAAACCTTATGTTCCAACATTGGAATTAGAAGAAAAGATTTTGGATATCAAGATTTGAAAGTACAAAATAGTGAATTGTCCAAAATAATTTCAAAAGATGTTGCTTCTGAAATTATTGATGACTTAATATCCACTGTTTTCAGTACTTCAGAATATTATCATGATTCTTGTTCTGATGTTAATACTCAAGGAAAGTCAAATTCATTATGTCAAGAAGGAGTAGATGATGAAAATGAAGAAATGCTCAGAATTATTGGACTTGATGGATATATGATTTTCAAATAAATTTGTGTAGTTTCAGAAGGTGAAGTCATTAAACCTTATGTGGTTGAACCATTGGAAAAAGGAAAACCAATTATTTGTGAAAATGATGAAGTTCAAACACATATCAATTCAAAAAGTTCATCTTCTTCTACTAAAGAAACAAATCAATTTTCAAAACATGGGTATACTTGTATCTATGAGAACAGTGAATTTCAAACTGGTGAATCATCAAATGGATTTTCAAATTCTTCATCTCAAAATATTCATGTTTCTCATGATTTGAATTCAGAAACTGTAAGCTCAGTTGCCTATTCTAAATCAATTCTAGTTCAAGATGACATTGGCTATTTACAAAAGAAACATGAAGTTGAAAAGATGTGTTTGTTAAACACAATTAAACAACTAAAGAATGAAAATGCTCAAAACAAGTGTGACTCTATATTCTGGAATAGAAAATGTGGGGCCTTGACCAGAAATTATGATAGCTTAGTTGAAAGACTAGCTATTTATGAAGAAGGTCTACATTATGCTGGGAAGAGTCAAAAAGTTGTACCCATTATTGCTGATCATGCTTATGTAAAAAGTGTCAAGTTTACTCAGGCAGTAAAATCAATGTTAAAGAATTTTCAACATCAAATTGATTTGAAGAAGAAAAATCCAAGTATGATACTGCCTAAGGAAACAACTGAAAATTATGAGTCAATAAGTGTTGTGGTCAAATATTTGATATTTGTTCTATGTCTATAGGTATTTCTGGATCAGTAAAGAGTAAGAAGAAGCAAAGATGAAAGAAGAAGAAGAATATTAGAAAAAGTGTTGATAGTTTGCAGTTGTCATCTGTTGGTTCTGTTTTGAATTCTAAAAACAAGAGCAAATTTCAGATTTCCAATAATGATGTATCTTCTCATTTAACATCAATTAATAAAAAGGTTACAGTGTTTCCAAATGCTTCTCCAAATTTGAAATTGAATCATAACAAACCTACAGATACAACTCATACAAAGTCTACAATTTCTGATATTCTTCATTCTTCAATTCCTAATCTGGTTACCTTGTAGAATTTTCACATGCATAAAGGAACCAAACTTATTTGGAATCCAAAGTTGTTTGTCTATAAGAAAGCTGATTCTACAGGACCCATGTTTAAATTGGTTCCTAAATCTGCCTGATGTTTATTCTTGCAGGCCAGTCATAGATGGTACCTAGACTCTGGGTGCTCAAAACATATGACTGGAAGAAAAGATGTTAGCTCCAAGTTTTAGTTGTAAGAAGCATTGAAAAATGCTAAGTGTAGAATTGACAGAAGCAAGTCTTCATAGAGGTCTTCAGAGGGTCTTCAACAGAAGACATCAGAAGATACAAGGAAGAGTCAGCAGAGGCTCTGTGAAGCATCATAGAGGATCCGCGGATAAAGACCTCTGAGGAATGAAGACTTAGTAGATTCAAAGGGTTTATCAAAGGCAGGTGCTTCTCACGTGTAGCGGTTGCAACTGAATTCAACTTGAGTGTATCTTGATGATTCGGAAGTGCCACTTGTCACTATCCTATTTGTTCTAGCTAGTTTGTAACTTGTATAAATACCTGTTTTCCCTTTGTAATCGAGCTAGCGCTTAATGAAATACATTTGAGCTTTTCTTTCTTCATCTTTCACATAGTTGTAAGTGTTCTTGGTGTTCTTAATAGATTCAGTATTTAGATTACTTGCTTTTATCAATCAATTCACTGTTTCTTATTTCACACACATAACATACTCATATCTAGTTCTTCCGCTGCATCTCATTCAATTTGAGTATTACTTTGTGTATATCAGTATTATAATCACATTTTGGGATCCAACAATTGGTATTAGAGCAGGATTGAATTCTTAATTCATTTGTTCCTGATTGTGATACTGATTTTGTCATTTGAACACCAGTTTCTTCATCTTTTACATCTTTATGTTTTTATCAAATTTTCTGCAAATCCATGGCTACAAACGCCAACAGCTCATTCATGAGTATTGGATCACAATCCAAACCTCCAACCCTGTCTAGGGATGAATACCAATAGTGGAAGGTTAGGATGGTTTCGTTTTTGGAAGGAATTCATCCCAGGATTACCGAATTTCTTCACAACCCACCACATATCCCAATGAAATTCATTCCTCGAGTTCCTGCAACTGCTACTACTCCAGAAATACCTGAATCCGTTGAACCCAAACCGTTAAATGAATGGAGTGATTTAGATAAATAGATTGCAGATCTAGCTGCTAAATGCAAAAGGTTGTTGATCATGGCTATTCCCAACAGCATATTTGGATCTCTTGACTCATGTGAGACTTCAATGGAGCTATGGGATGAACTGCAAAAACAGCTCGAAGGAGGATTGAAGACTCTTAAGAACAATCGTGCAA
Source organism: Carthamus tinctorius (assembly GCA_001633085.1). Classification (NCBI taxonomy): domain Eukaryota; kingdom Viridiplantae; phylum Streptophyta; class Magnoliopsida; order Asterales; family Asteraceae; genus Carthamus; species Carthamus tinctorius. The sequence continues at coordinate 3,983 of LUCG01019157.1, read as the reverse complement.
TCTGCATCAACGAGTATCATGACTTCAAAGCTCTAGAATGTGAATCACTGAAGGACACATACTCCAGGTTTAACACCTTACTCAGCAAGTGCAAAAGGTTCAGGCTTAGCAGAACCAGTGAAGAGAATAATGCTTTGTTTCTCAAGAGTCTGGGAGAGGAATGGATGAATCTAACCATGTCTATTGAATCCACCTTGAATTTGGAGGTCTGGTCTCTGTTAGATCTCTATGGAATACTGGTTAGTTAGGAACCACAAGTCCTCAAAATGAAGAAGCAGATTGGTGGTCCACTTGCTCTGGTTGGGAAAGCTGCAGAGGTTAGTTCTGAGAAAGGGAAGGAAGTGAAGGTGAAGAAAGAAGAGAAGAAAAAGAAGAAGAATGTGTTGTATGTGGAAAGTGATGAGGAGAGCTCTGAAGAGGAAGTGACCATGAAAGGATGAAGACTCTGGCACTAATCACCAGAGAGTACAGGAAAGGAGGAAAAAGTTATGGAGATAGAGGGAAAAGAGAGACCTATCAGAGAAGAGGACATGATAGAAGAGTGGAGAAAAAGAAGAATGAGAGAGAGGATCAGAGGATCCCCCAGAGGTTTGAAGAGAAGAAGACCGATGAGAAAAATGATGGTTGCTACAAATGTGGGAAGCCAGGACACTTTGCTTCAGAATGTTGGTCAACAGGACCAAAACCACAGAAGCCTGTCAGGGATGCTGCCTACTTCAAGAAGAAAGTAGACTATTATGCACAGAGGTCCCTACTGGCAGAGAAAAGTGATCTTGTGACAGATAGTACTCAGAGGATGAGCCATAGAAGGGTCTTTTTGCCTCAGAGGAAAAATCAAAAGAGGAAGCCTTCTGCGAAATGGCTAAGCTGAATGATGACTCCTCTGATAAGAAAATCACCGAGGTATCTACTTCTGATTCTAACCCTCATTCACATGATTATTTCAATGTGGAAAATTTTGAAGCATGTCACACACAGTGCACTGAACTTAAAACCAAACTTGTCTTCTATGAAAGAGAGGTCACTCTTCTCACAGAGGAAATGAACATATTTTTCAAAAATTTTGAAAAACCTCAAAGTGATCTTCTTGTTGTTGAAAGAACTTCAAAAGAAAATATTGCCAAGCTTGAAAAAGAGCTAAGGAACAGGGTCAGTGAGTTAAAGATGTTGGAACATGAGAAATGTGATGTCATTTCAGTTAAAAACTTTTTTCAAAAGGAAAGAGAACTTTTGCATCTTGATCTTCTTGACAGAGAGCTTAAAATCAGAAAGTTTCAAGATGCTCAGAGTGTGTTTGATAGGATCAGAGTTAACATGGGTAGAAGAGGGCTTGGTTTCTCAGAGTTTGACAACAAACCAGGTTACAAAACCAAGAAAACATTGCAAAACACTTTTTGTTCTTCAAAGGTTTTAAAAAGTAAATTTCCAAATCTAACTTCATCTTTCAAAAAAAGAAGAACTTCAGTTGATTCAAATGCCAAGAAACCTTTAGTTTTGACAAATGTATCATATGAAGAATATATTAAGTCTTTCTCACCTTCTGTAATGAAGGACTCCATTCCAAGGAAATACATGTGTAAAAAACAAATAGGGATCTTTAAATTTGGTCAGCCTGAAACTCAAGTACAGCGTGCATTTGTGTGCATTGTTCCACCTCTTAAGAAAGAGTTATCTTCAGAGGCATGTGAATTCTTTCCTAGACATATGACAGAAGCCTCTACCAGTGACTCTGCTCTATCTGAAACATCTGATGATGAGATCCTCTATGAAGATGATCTATCCAACAAGGTATTCTCAAGTGTTATTCAAGAAATATCTTTACCAAGTTCAAGTTCTGTTATAACTAGAAGAGACTTTCTTAGTTCAGAGTCTAAGATAGAGGGTATCGTTGAAGATAATGATCTCTCTGACTCAGAGTCCGAATCATGTTCTGAAGTATCTATGCCTCATTCATCATCTTATGAAACTTGCATAGAGGACTCAAATGATGATTCCTCCGAACATGAAACCTCTTTGGAGCCTGAGATTGTTTCTACTCAAGGCATAGAGTCAGACATTATTGCCTGCAAGTCTTCCGGAAGTGAAATTGTAAATCTTCCATTGACAACAATTGCTCTTAAAAGAAAATCAACAGGCGTGATGATTTGTCCTGACTTTATTGATCTTGGATTAAGGGTTAAAACATCTCTTGAACTTGAAAGAAGAGAAAAAGAAAAAAAATAAGGCAAAACAAAGCTCCATCTCTAAGACTCACAAACCTAAGTTTACTTGACAACAAAAGCAAAAATGGCCACAGATTAACAATGCTTCTGTGACAGTAATTGCAGGAAAGCCAAAGAAGGGTGGACCACAAAAGAATGTCAAAAAGCCTTTTGTTACAGACCCTAGAATAGTTAAGGAATTCTATAACAAGAAGCCCAAAGCTAGGAAGGGCTCTAAAAATAAATCTTATGTACCTTTCTTTGAAGAATTTAATGAAAAATTTAAGAGTCTTTCTTGCAATACTGGTTACTGCAAATGTTTCAAACTCATGCATTCTTTATCCCAACATCTGCACCATTCTTCCTGTCTGGTCACTCATCCCACGAATAAGGGTTCTAGGGATGAACATGGACACTTTGGCAATTCACTTAAGAAGCATAAGTCCAAATCAAGGAATGTTATGGCAAATCCAAAACAAGCTGATAAGAAAGGACCCATATGGATATGGGTACCTAAAAATCCTGTTGTCTGATTGCAGAAGAAACAGTCTATGCCAACCTGGTATGTTGATTCAAGATGTTCAAGGCATATGACTGGAAGCAAAGAGCTTCTGAGCTTTTATCAAGAACAAGAAGGATGTTTTGTGACTTTTGGATGGAATGAGAAAGGAAGAGTGAAAGGTTATGGAATAATTGTCAAAGGAGAAATAAGGGTGAATCAAGTGTCCAATGTGGGTAGACTCAAGCATAATCTGATCAGTGTAAGCCAACTCTGTGATAATAGCCTTGATGTGATGTTTAATAAGAAACATTGTATCATGTACAAAGAGGATACTCTGACAGAGGTCATGAGAGCAAATAGAAGGGGTGATCTCTATCTTCTGTGCTTTTAGACTATGGAAGACAAAGAGGAAGTGTGTTTAGTTTCACTTAAGAATGAAGAAGCTTGGCTCTGGCATACCAGCTTCTATCACTTAAATTTTCACACTTTAGATAAACTTATCAGACTCAATTTGGTAAGTGGTGTTAGCAAATTTATTTGCTAATAATTGGAAGTTTTATAAATGAAAAACCTTTTATTTTGTATTTTCACTCTGGGCTTAGTATTATTGTTGTAATGGGCTTGGGCTTAGTGTAGGTCAATATTCTTGTATAAATAGGGATTTCCTTGTATTCTTGATGTAATGACTTTAGAGATTGAATTCCTCCATTGTATTGTTGAAGGTGAAATCATATGAGAGTCGACTTCCATTGATTGAGTGTTCTTTATTTTCCGCATTTTACATTCAATAATCATCTCTCATCTTCATCTTCACCTCTAATTGTTGGTTTACAAAAGCTTTCAAGCGGAACCCTTGTGCTAAGTCTGCCTAGGGGGAGCANGTGATTGGATTCTGCACTTAGTTAGATTACTCAGAAGCCTGATGCTCTGCAACCATTATTCTAGAGTTTTCTTAGATGGATTTATTCCTCTTGGGGTTGAGTTGAATTTATCCTATAGATGCTATGTATGATGATTGGTAAATTCTTTTTGTATTCAACTCATATCCATTTCATCATCATAGAGGTTCGATTGTGATCTAGAATTTTGAGTGACGGTCATCATCCATCTGACTAAGAAGACTAGATCTGGATTTAGTTACTTGGTATTTTGAAAAAATTTCGGAAATCGGCTAATCTTCTTAACAGTTGTGGGTCAAAAAAAAGCAGAGCTTATCATGAAGTATCTTCTCCCAGAATTTCATTCCATGTGATGTTTCGGTGATCCAAGCTTAGCTCTTC